>VZSZ01010140.1:206281-354911 GCA_013398815.1 Ibidorhyncha struthersii
ATAAATTTAAAAAAAAAAACATAAAAGAAAACCTAACCAGTTAGATGCAAGGAAGTTCTACTCTATCCATAATCATCCCTCAAATGGGTCATCTCTCTCAATCTGCATTCAAAACTGTAGCACAAATATATCTCAAAGCTGGATTTGGTGATAGACAGATCCAAGTCAGGGAAGGAGAAGAGAATTCTCAGTCAAGTGTCTATTCCTGACTAGTCCTCTTCTCTAGCCCAAGACCTTTTATTTGCCTCTTGGTGTTTTGTTATGGTTATTTGAACTTCTGGTAACACTAATAGTAACTGGAATTTAAACTAAGAGTTACTAAGAAGGTTACTCCTTTATAAGTCTATTTTCATTATAGGTTTTCTTTCACAATACTTTATAAAGCAGATCTGGACAGTTGTTCTCTGTTTCACAGTGAAGGATCCAGGGGTTACACATCAGGTGAAGACCAGCTGGGAAATGAGGCAGCTTTGAAAACAAGGTTCCTGGCTCAAAGTCTTAGTTGAAATTAAGTTTTAAACTGTCAACACTATTCTAATCTTGCATAATGTCAAGTCAAAATGTTTAGGACTTTGTTTTACCTTTTTTTTTTTTTTTATCACTCTTCCTGACATTTTATATAGCTCTGTACAGTGCCTGTAGGTTGTATCACTTTAGATATAAGTGACTACAAATGCTCTTTTCCCTACTGCACAGGAAATAAGCGCAAATATTTATCCTGCCAAATTATATAATCATATTCAAGAGTCATAATTTTAAATTAATCTATCTATCTGGTGTTAAAGAAACTGGACAGCTTTGTTGGTTTTGTGTCTTATCTTAGATTTGGTTAGCCTAAGCTGTTAGAATTTGAAAAGATGGCATGCTTTTCCCCAGGAGAAAATGTCGCTCAGTTAACAATTAAAATTAAAATAATTATACAAATGTGCGACAAATTAAATACAAAGTTTGATGTAGGGTAATGACAAAGCATAATGAAAAACACTCTGAAGTACATACCCTCATGTTTAACGTCTAATAACTTTGAGAACTTAATATATTAGGAAATTGGAGTTAAAATATTTAAAATTTGATAAATATTCTTTAAAATTACTTTTGATTAAAGTGTAAACTCATATAACAAGAAAATGTTAGATTAAAGGACTTTAACCACGTAGGATAATTTTTAACACAGTTCTTTTTACATCTTGGTTCAATGTACTTGGGATTTGCTTGGTTTCAAAGCAGAGTATGTGGGTTATCTATTCTCCTGTTTTTTTCCCCCCGAGTGCCTGAGGTTAACAAGTTGTTTATTGATTTTTATGTTTATGTAATGTTCTCTTAAGTGGGAAAATTCTGTATCTTATTGAACAAATGAAGATGTTCCATTTTATACAGTCCATAAATCTTATTTTTGGCTAGAACATTTTAAATCTCCCGTCCACCAGAGAAAATCCCTGTGTTAGTACGAAATATGAAAAAAAAACCAACCCCATTTAAAGTCATATAGTTTGTTTTTAATTGAAAAGCAAAATATAGCATTATTTAGAGCTCAATCTCGTAATATACCATTCTATCATCACAGACTTATATTGTATTTTACAGACGTCCATAATCTATGCACTGTATGTATATGCATTATACAAATCTGAACTGATCTGAGATTCCATGTAGAAATATATGTGCCCACAGGGCTACATAGGATCGTATCATCTTTAATGCTGGGCTGATTAGCAGACTTCTTTTACTAGTCCAGGATTTTGGCTCACAAGCAAAATTTCTCCCTGTGTAGACCATCACTGTAGGAGTTCCTATGAGTTTGTATAAATTAAGTTTCTATAAACTAAGTTTCCCCAGAGTTATCAAAATTTTTACCCTACCCCCCACCGCCCCTTACTCCTCTTTCTAATGGCTTTTTATTGCCTGAAGAAACCATGCACATTTCCACATTCATAAAAATGTTTCTTAAAGTGAAAAAGGAGTTCTTCAAATACTGATTAAAAAGTAATTGCCTGAGGCCTTGAATGGAGCAGTACTGCCAAAATCAACATTCATTTCAAAGTTTTTAAAGATGTGAAGAGAAATAAATTCACATCTCTTACACACTTACTGCTAAATCACATACCGGTACATTGATCTCTCTAGCCGCTACAGTGCAATCACCACAACCTATAGAAATACCATAAATTAAGTACAGCGACACTAGATGCGTCTCTTAGATAATTTGCCCGAATATTTATGACTCCAGAATACCTCACTGGCCGTAATGGAATCATTTACATGATCCAAAGACTTGGCCCTGAAATATAGATCTTTAACATTCATACTTTTATACAGACACAATGACACAAATGCACAATCGTATGGTTACATGAAGAAGCAATGACTATTTACCATCTTTTAGATAAAAAAGTAAACCACCTCAAGCTTCTTAGTTAGTCCATTATTATAAATGGACTCAGTATTAAGTACAAAGACTGTGTCTTTTCTCATCTTTGACCTACCAAGGCACTATTATAGCCCTCTTCCTTCCTTTATATTACAGATAAGGATGTACAATAAAAGAGAAGCTTGAAGTATAACCGAGATGAAGAAGTTTCCTCCATGCAAGGGCTCTGTTCATACAAACAATCAAGTAGCCACATTATTTAGAACAATGAAAACTGATTCCTTCCAAACTATTATGAACATGAGAACTTGCCAGCGTCATAACAGCTGAAATCAGTTTTGGGTAAATATTCTGACTACCTGTAATCTCTAAATATCAAAAAGATTAAATACAGAAACTTATGAGTGAGAGAGGGAGAGAAACTTGGAGGAGGAAGAAGTATTTTCAGAGCCCAAGAGACACCACTGGCAGACTTGCTTCTGGCATCACAAAGAGTACCTAAGGATGCGGAAAAGGACTGGCACGAGAAACAGGAGGGGTGGGGTTTGATGAGGTTCAACTTCAAACACCCAAATTAGGAGATCATTCTGCACCTAAAATTGCTAGAGATGCAAATGAAAACCTCATTTTGGGGTTCCAGGTCAGCACCTGGAAGACTTTCTGTCTCCCTCTTCTCATTGACCATAAAGGGATCCAACTGTAATGAAAGCATCAACAACGATCCCTCAAATTCTTTTGTCTACAGGAGAGGTATCAATACCCATATAGAGACTATGGTGACTATGCTGTTCAGTATGCCAACTACCAACCTCCACTGCCAAACTGAACTAGAAGGGCCAGACCACACTAGTAGCTGGGGTAGACTGAAAAGCCTCGGCACACACATGTGCTTTCCCTTGCTTTTCTCCCACCTCTTTTCTCCCACCCTCTAATCTAAAGCAGCCCTCGGTTTACTCCCACCTCTTCTTGTCTAATCTAAAGCATGAACAAGAGCACTAAATGCAGTGCAGTAACCAGCTATCCCCACTTTAATAACCAAAGGACAACGAAGGCAAAGTGGCTGAGGAGTTACAGTTCACTCTCCCTTGGCTTTCCTCTTCCACTGCTCTACCTTGGTCTTGGCAACCTATACAAGCTCTACGTGCCACATAGCAGCACAGCTGCTTTCTAGGTATCCTGGACTTGTTTATGCAGCCAGTCCTCATCATCTCTTCTGCTTTGAGGCATAGTAGCACCTACCCATACCTATAATCACATATAACCAAAGAACGGGTACATCAGAGCAACCACAGGTTCCTAGAGCCAAGCTAATAACCCTAAGCTTCTTTTATCAACATCTGAGATCTTGATTGTATGATTCTTACCCCAAACATCAATAATTATCTAATTCTACAGCAGATGCGTTACTCACCAAAGTGCTCACTTATCTTTCACATTTTTGCGTCCACAGTGACAGAAATGCACATTGTTTCAGATATTCTGTACAGTTTGTGCTACCACTAATGCAAAGGAACTCTGGGCACATTATGCTCATTGACATTGCTGGTTTTTGCCTGGAAAAAAACAGACTCTGTAATTTGGTCTTCCTGCTGGAGGGCAGTGTCATAATCACTTACACGAGCTCCAGACCTCCCTAACAAAAACATGTTTGGAGTAGCTCCTTTTGCCAAGTTTGCAAGTGCCTCACTCTCCACCAACATTTTAAATTACCATGTAAACCGTAACAAGTGAGACTTTGCAAATGGGTGAAATGATGTAGAACATTCAATTACAAAGTCTCTGCATGAGCCGGTGGCAGCCTCTCAATGTTTCAGTTTGCCTTGCAGGACATCCCTGTTTGACACCCATTCATGGCTCCATTTTGAGAGACATTTAGTATAATACGGAGGCAAATGCTACATAGGCAGATGTCCTACTTGCTACAGAGCCACTGGGGAAAGAAAGTGCATCTTATCATTCATCAGTGCCTGTGAGTGGATCAAGCACAAGCAAAATCTCATGGAGGACTCATCCAGACAGCCTGGACAGAAGGAATAAGCATGTAAAGTTAAAAGGGTGAAGTAATATATAAATATAAGGGTGAAGTATATATAAATACATAAATTTTATGGCTACCATTATTTATGGGACAAATGAACTAATTGGGTTGGGAATGTCAAAACATCAGTACAGTGGTGCGAGCATGAACATTGCCAAGGACTGGATGCAGATATCCGTAAACCTCACAAGAAAAGCATCATGCTTGACACCTTTCATGAAAAAGTAATTGCAGAGTTTCACGCATCTATTCTGCCCAAGTAACAGGAGTTTCAGAATCCTGGTAAAAAATATCCAATAATGACATCAAAGGTAGAGCTTGTTAACATATTGAATGTGTTCAGTGTTGAAGAATTTCTAAAATGTTATGATTTTCTGATATTTAAAATACAAATTTTATGATGATTTTAAGGAAGGTTTGCCGACTAAGATTAGAAAAAAAAAAAAGATTAGTTCTATTTAATTTTAGCCAGAAATATTTTGGTTTGTAGTGGAAAGAATTCTGCTTTTAAATGTCAACAGATCTACCTATAATTCAATGTTAACCATAAAATGGAAAAATTATTATTCCAGGAAGAAAATCATTAATATCTGAAATATAAAAATTTTCTTTGTTGAAGTCTCTGGTTTTGTTGTTGGTTTTGTGGGCAGATTTTTGAGGATGAGGACAGGGAAGCTAGAAAGTGTTTTCTTCCTCTTTTTCATTTTATCTGGGTAACCCAAAGCACTTTTATTTACACAGCTTTAGAAAGGGACAGTGGCTTCCATGCTAAAACCTAAAATGATTAAAGGTCTTCCTTACAAGGTTACCTCCAGCTTTTTCGCATACACAGTAGCTGACACTATTTATGGGTGATAGTCTCAGCAAAAAAAAGAATATAGCTTTCTTTCCCCCTTGTAACTGACACTCTTAGTTTATTTTACCTTTAAGCAAGATAAAAATCTGGCTTTGTTTATGATTTCACTGGTTACAATTTAATCCTCTGCAAGATCATTAAAACTTTTATTTGCAAGTCTCCGTCCATTTTTATTGCTCTTTTAACTGAATCGAACTTCCAAATAATAATGTTTTCAGTTCTGAATTTTATATTTGCATTAAATAGACGAGATTCCTTCTTAAGCATACAGGTTACTCTCTAAATTAACGTATAAACATCATAGACTGCTTGAGGCTTATGGAAGATACAGGTAGTCTAGGGATACAACATTTGCAGAAAGTACTTTAACTCACATACACTGGAAGAAATGTGAATGTTCAATATTATGCCAACAGATGATTAGTAATGTTATTGAATCTGGTTTAAATGCTAGAGGGTAGCAGATATAAAATAAACAAAAGTGACTTATAAAACAAAGAAACATTATACAAATTAGAAAGATTAACAACATACTTTCCCTACTCATAGAGTAGTTTCATCTCCTCAAATAATGATGGCAGTACCTTATATAATTATGAAATTATGTGGTATTTTTCACCCTGAGGACTCCCAGAGCAATGTGTAAACGCAATAAACCAAGAAACAGGTTACGCAAGATGTTCTTTGTGTCCCCCAATGAACACTGTTTTTTCTGAACTAAGTAACAGTTGATTGCAGAAGTAATTGTACATAGTGTGAAGCTAGTAACTTCAGCTACAACTAAAGGGGATATTTTTTAAACCACTTAATTTAAACTGTTACAAATGTTGCCTATGACTATGAAGTTATCTCTACAGAAGGTATCAGAGAATCTTTCTTCTTTGCAAATTATTTCAACCGTGTCATCCTATTGCACCCTTGAGTACACACCTTCTCCAATACCTTTTCCTGTGCAGATCTTAAACCTGGAAATTCTGTATCATATCTGTGACAAATGAACTTGGAGCAAATTTATCTTTGGCTGTAAGGTCTGTTTATAGGAATGCATCTTAGAGCCATTTTCATCAACATCTTCAATTGGGAGAAGCAGAAAAGCAAACAAAAAAACAAACAAAACCCGAACAAAACACCCCGCACCCCCCAACAAATTGAAAATAATTATTATGTTTCAGGGACTTAAAATGATGTATCATGTAGCATGGATGTGGCCCAGCTATGCCGTCTGGTTTAAGGGCTAGGAATCAGTCCTTAGCCCTGTTTAATTTATTAGTGTAATATATATGGCCATTGTAACTTTGACTTGGTCTCCCAATCTCAAATGCTATCTCAGCTATCTTAGCTACTGTGCCAGCTCTACTCAGCATATTTCTATTGTGGATGGTATATCACACTCTCAGTGTAGGTAACTGGAGTTGCACTAACTCCTGAAGACTACTCTTTAGATTATTTTTTTTTTTTTAAAGGGAAAATTATATTCATCCATGAAAAGTCAGGCAACATACTAGATACTTCAAAGGATATTTTGTTGGAAATTACTGGTATTATGGATGACTGACTAGGTAATGTTATCTGCATGAGGATAAGTTCCTTTTCTATTAATATTCTGTACATTTTTTCTTAGAAACCAAATTCTTGGCAATTATTATTCTGTGTTTAATACCCAGTTTCGCTGTGGTAGTATTTCCTTACACATTTAGATACACACATGCTCTAAAAAAATCCAGACCACAGATTTTCAAGAGGATTGATTTCTGTTTTCATTTTTATTCAGGCCATGTAACTGCAATGGCAAATTTGTACTTTTTTGGCAGTTCTTGATATTTTTATGAAAAATGAAAACTTTCTGGGTGTGTTCTAAGCATGAGGCCAGCATTCAGATAGCTTCAGCAACTGAAAAGCAGCATTATAGAGTATTTCTATAGGTCCTGGAGAACAGCACAAGAAGTGCCACGTAACTGACTTCAGCAGAGAAAAAAAATAAAAATCACAAGATACCAGTATTAGTTCCACTATTTTCAGCTACTGTTCTAATCTCCTAGATGGCACCCATGTGCAATTGTTCCTAATGCATTCCTGCTTTCTAAAGTGGTCAGATAAGATTACATTTTACTAAATATCCAAAGATTATGAGTAAAAATATGTTTCTTTGTGAAGTTACATGTTAATGTTCTATTAGTTTTTTCCCAAATTTCTATACTCAGAATTGTCAATTGGTTTAATACCATCTATTAAACCTATTAACTAAAACAAATGTTAAGCAATTTATACATATTTCTTCCACCGTGCAATGCCAATATATTTTACATTATTAGTTAATTAATATTGGGAAAAGTAGTATAATTATGGTGTAATAATCAGCAGTATATGTATTTAAGTGTTGGTTTATTAATGTTCTGTATTTCCTAAAATCTCAATTGTTAAAAAAAGGAAAAGAAAATAATAATGCTTGAAGAAATGTGTTACACTGGTGGCATAAAATATAAGCAGCAGGCAGTGTCCCTTGTCACAGGAGAAATCTTAAGCAAGCTGATGACATTTTTCCCTGTTTTCTGCCTGCTGAGATATTCTAGACTAGAAATCTTATTCAGGAATCTATAAGCTTCGTTCCACGTAGGTGAGAATGGGAGAAAAAGATCAATGAAAGATTAAGGTGAAAAGAGAAGTGAGACTAGGAAAAATTAAAGTATGCTAACAGAGTAGTAGCCCAGAAACCAGAAAACCATTCCCCAGATAAAAGAAGAAAAAAAAAAAAAGGAGACGGAGAACCATCTTTACCTGCCACTTCTTAGTCTGCTTTCTGGGTTTACAGACGAGACATGGGGGACCAAATACAAATTTAAAGGTTCCTAAACATCAGCATTATTTTTCCAGGCAATACAAATTCCTGCAAGACATGACCAGCTTGATAGAGTACCTGCAGGGTTTGCTCACGTGGATGCTGTTCACTTAGCACCTGACAGCCCTGTGGGGACCAGTACAGGGATTTTGGATGCCCCACAGAAGGAAGTTCTGGGTGGGCTCCATACCAGCATGAATTTGACCTTTCATGCTCACTTGAGGGATGTACCAAATACCTGCAGCTCTCGGTGAAGTGGATAGATTGAGCATGAAATCACATCCAGCCAGTGGAAATGAATAGTTATGGCTTACGACCCCACTGTTCACCTTTCAAGTACAGCTTTCTTAGCTGAGCTGCTGAATTTGGACATTAAAAATGCCTAACTCCCTCCCACGTAACTTCCACCTTGTGCAAGCTCACACTGCCAAAATGATATTGCCCTTAGGATTATTTTTTCCAACAGTTTCACTCTTACAGGCGTGGATGAAAAGGACAGGTGATCCCTGTGGGAAACATTATGACAAATAATTGGAGGGAGAAGTCCAGAAAGAAACAAGGCAGGATATGTTCCCATGCGCCTGCTGCCTTTCCCATCATACTAGCCACCAGAGCTGGAATTGCAAAACAGACAATCGTGAAAACTAAGCTACAGAAAGGAAAGCGCTATTGCATTTCAAGGATTGCTGCTGATATCGTGTATATTATAAGAGCACTAGCATAGTGTCAAACATGTTGCTCACTAATGCAATTGCCCTCTCTGGAGGATCTTTTTTAATAGCAGAAGAAAATGTTGGATAATGCCTCCATGGGTAGTTTTGTCCCAGCCAGCCAAAAGCACCAGACAAGGGTGGCCAAGAACAATACATTTTTAAAGCTTTCATCTTTACTTTCATATCAGCTGCCTGAAACATGGCTGTTGAAGAGCTTTAGAGGAAGAAGACATATGTGGAATGTGTTTCAAGTGCTACAATAAACTTCAGGCCACCTGAACATGAAGGGGTGAGCAGAATTGTTGCACCCAAGTGCTGTAAACAGCACATACTTTATACTGAAGACCGCCACATTGATATGCCCTAATGTATAACAAGAGTTCATAGGCAAATGTTCCAGATGAGACAGATATAAAATCAAGATCAATGGCCATTGATGGCCATCTTTAAAAAAGAAACGAAAAGACGAGGAATTGTTAAAGAAAGAAGAAAACCAAGTAACACCTACACTTTCAAAAAAATTTCCATTGACATTGGTGAAAAGACGTAACCTTTCCTTTTTCATGTGGCAGTCAGTGCAATTATCCAGCGATTTGTTGCTTCCAGTCTGGATTGTTGCTATCTACAGCACAGTACAGGAATGGAATTAGTAGAGCTATAGATAATTATTTCAGGACATGTTATTTCCTCATTCATTTGTCTTGTGGGGTCCTTTGCAAAGAGGAAAGCTTGATCTATAAATGCACTGGCTACCAGTTTGTTTTCAAGCATAACTCCAAACTCAAGGTTCATCCTTGGGAGCCGAATAGCAGAAGCTCTGCCCAGTGCATGGCCACCAAGGGCAGGGACAGCCCCCTGGGAACAAGGACTGCATCAGGGCCAGCACCCCAAAGACCTTCCTCCGAAGGATGCTGGGCAGAGGAGTGGCAGGCAGGGCTGTGTAGGAGGGAGCCTGTCACCCCCATGTCACAGTGCCACCATGTGGCAATGCAGCAGTCACATTGCCCCGGGGCAGAATAAAAGGGAGCATCCTCCTATGTCCTGCTGCCAGAGATGGCCTGGGGGCAGCCCGAAGACATCCAAGAGGAGATCCTTGAGGAGCCAGTGGAATTATTTGGATGGGGTTGAGGGAAGACCAGAGGCTGGATGAGGCTGCTGGAGGATGTCCACTGCAAGGCCAGCTCCCAGCAAGGCCACCTTCAAAGCTCATCTGAGGGATGGAAATCTTCTTCAGCTGGACAAACAGTAGCCAGACCAAAAGAATGCCTTCTTGAGGAGCACTGCAGAGCTTGCTGTCCTCATCCCCTGCAGAACCAGGAGCAGCAGCCATAAGAAATGCCATGCACAGATATTGCAAGAAGTCCCAGTGCTTTAGAGCAGCCACTCATGCCCCACATCCGGGGCGAGGAAGCCTTCTAGACTCACAGGGTGGACCCCAGGGTGGCCCCCGTGGGTTCTTCTTGTCCTCTGTAGCACTGAGCACACAGCCCCTTGTCAGGGCTCCTCTGGGCCCTTTTGGCTCCCTTCTTGCCTGCTGCTCCTGCACCTCCAAGGCACCACTCATGTCCTGGCGCTCTCGGGCTCTCTTGCCCATTGCATGTTTGGAGCAGTAGAGAGCTCTGCTCTTCCCATGGCTCCATGTCCCCAGGGGTTCTTGCTTGTGCCAAACAGCCTGTGCTTGGAAGGGCTCCAGGCTTGCTGCACCATCAGGAGCTGCCACTTTTCAGCTCTCCCTGTGTGCAATACAAGCTCAGGGCAGGCACGAGAGCGCTTGTCATTCATCACTGGCCAAGAGGCACAGCGGCAGAACAAGTTTTGGAAGGCAAAAAATGTTCTTGTCATCAATACGTGTTATACTTCGGAAAATACCCCATAGTACCACACACCACCTTCTGCTTTTTTCTGTCATCAGTACCAATGCTCATTCTTCAAGTTCTCACTGTTCAGGAAACAGGGACTCCTTGGCCTGTGTCCCTTCTGCTCCTTTCTGCAGCCCTGTGTCTTCCCTTTGCCAGACTGCAAGGGATGCTTTTTCAAGCTAAACTGAAGAATGCACCAGCCTGTTCCTGGCTATACATGCACATTGTGTTCATGCTTGTGAGCATCAGCTCTGAAACAGATTCGGAAAAATGAAATTAAATCCTGTTTCCGCTTGTAACCTTTGTGATTTGTGTCCTTGAAAGTATTTTTGGAACTGAAAAACTCCTGTCATTTCAGGCAAGTAACAGTCTCGTTATTATTTGACTCATGGTGAGGGCAAGGAATGGAAAGAATAGAATAGAATGGAATAGGATTGTTATGCTATGTTATGGCTAGAGCTCTGCATAACAAGCCATGGCCTGGGCCTGAAGGCTCCATCCAGAGAGCAAGTCTCTGCAGTGCAGGTCCCAGGCCCATCCCGGAGACAGAGGCAGAGATGGGCACATCTACATCATCCCTCAGGCAGAGACTGAAGGCCCCAGGCTGAGCTGAGACACGTCCCCTGGGCCCTTGGCAGGAGTCGGTGAGGGTGTGGGTCCCAGGGGAGGCCAGTCCCAGCCATTGAGGTATATGAGCACCCCCAGGACCCTGACAGAGTAGACTTGCACAGGTCATATACTCTCCTGTAGACATTGATGGCTGGTCACTTTGGAGACAAGAGTATTGGGCCAGATGGACATTTGCTATGAGGGAATACTGTTGTGTTCAGGGTCTTATAGTTTAGTGCATTTTTCCAAAGGAAACAGCTCAGGCGTTTCTAAAAATGAGTACAAGGAGGGGAAAAAAAAAATGGGGAACAGGGATTTCTCAACTCAAAAAGATTTGCAACCGTTTAGTTCAGGAGCACGTCTACAGACTGAGGGCTTGATCTTAGAGCGTTGCTAGTGTCAGAGATGTGGAGTTTTGCTATCCTGTGGAAACAGAGCTAAACTGGATGAACACAGAAGACTTTCAAAAACCACACTTCAGACATGCTTTTTGCAAATTTGTTCAGGTGGTCAAATTATTTTGAGATGACCCACAGCTCTCAACCCCTTCAGAAGGTACATACCTCCTTCCCACAATGTGACAAAGCCAATGCCTAAGATGGGACATGGCTGCCTATTCAATCCCTTCTGCTAGTGCAGGGCTGGGAAGAAATGTCATCAGAGATTTCCTCAGCAGGTACTGGTAGGGCAAGTAGCATGTAGGAAGAGCACACTAGACTAGAGTAGACTAGAATAGTTGAGTTGGAAGGGACCTACAACAATCATTGAGTCCAACTGCCTGATGATTTCAGGGCTGACCAAAAGTTCAAGCACAGCATTAAGGGCGTTGTCCAAATGCCCCTTAAGCACTCACAGGCATGGGGCATCAACCACCTCTCCAGGAAACCTGTTCCAGGCTTTAACCATCGTCTCAGTAAAGAAATGTTTCCTCATGTCACGTCCGAACCTCCCCTGACAGACGCAGCTGTGAACCATTCCCACGCATCCTGGCATTGGATCCCAGGATCAGCACCTCCTTCTCTGCTTCCCCTCCTCAGGAAGTTGTAGAAAGCAATGAGGTCACCCATCAGCTTCCTTCTCTTAAAACTAGACAAACTCAAAGAGCTCTCAGCTGCTTCTCAGAGGACATGCCTTCCAGCCCCTTCCCCAGCTTTGTTCCCCTACTCTAGAGGCATTCAAGGACCTTAACATTCTTTTCAAATGGTGGAGCATAGAGCAGCCAGATCTTCACCCAGCGCACTATCTACTTGCTCATCTCACAGCTAGACAATGTGTGCAGAAGGATGCTGTGAGGGACAGTACCAAAAGCCTTTCTAAAACCCAGAAAAACTTCATCCACCACCATCTCTTCATCCACTAGGTGGGTGACCTTGTCGTAGGAGGATATCAAATTAGGTAAACAGGACATTCCCTTTGTGAACTCATGTTGACTTGGCCTGATCACTGCACTGTTCTTTAAATGCCTTTCAATAACAGTGTGAACTTCTCCATAATTTTTCCAGGTACTAAGGTTAGAATAACAGGTCTGTATTTTCCTGGGGCTTCCCTCAAGCCCTTCTTGTAAATTGGCATAGTGTTGACTAGCTTCCAGTCAGTGGGGACCTCCCAAGGCTCCCAAGAGCTTTGGTAGATGATTGAGGCGGGTCCTGCTGTAACATCTGCTAGCTTCTTCAGAAGTCTGGGATGAATGCCATCAGGCCCCATGGACTTATGAACATTAAACTAATACAACTGGTGCCTTAAAGTTTCAGGGTCCACAAATGGAAAAATCACTGTTCCCTCACCTGTGGTCCTCCAACTCTGATGACTGTGCAGCTCAAGGTCTATCAGTATTAATAAAGACTGAGGCAAAAAAGGCATTTAATGCCCCTGCTTTTTCTTCATCCCTATTTGTCAGGTGATCATCTTCAATAAGCATCAGTTTAATGTTTTTCTTGGACCTCCTCTTGCTATTAATATACTGAAAAAAGTCTTTTTCATCTGACATAGCACTCACGAGTTTCAACTCTAGTAGACAGAAAAAATGTTCAAAACACATTAAAAATTAACCATCACAAAATAAAGGTCATCACTGAAAACTACATTTAAAAAATTGAAAGATTCACTATGAAGTACAATTGATTAAATGTACTGCAGTTACATTTACACTGAGACTGATCACACTGAAAATGGAGGACACTCTCAAAGACAGATTTATGAACACTAGTTTAAGGAAAAGCAGAAATTAAGTGTAAGTGTTCGGAAAGACCTTTTTTTCTAGTTGGTCTGTAGTCTGTCATTAGACTGTCAGTGTACTTGGTGCCTGATCCTTCCCATCCTTTCACTAGGGTGCTCCATCGCTGAAAATAGCAAATTTCATGCAGAAAAATATAACACTATTTCTTCTGCTTTCCACAGAAACCTTTGAATTTTCTTCAGAAAGCATTCTACAGCCAAAAAGCATTCAGAGTCAAATCCTAAAAGTTTTTATATACGTATGTATTTTCTTCAGAAAACAAAATGTCTAAGTAGCTCGATTAAACAGCCTTAGTATCTGTTATATTTATCTGGGTTTTCCTTTACATCCTCTCTGAGAAGACAGACTTAATTGCTCAATATCCTGCTGTCACCGATTTGTCCTAGGTTAAGTATTTTCTAGTAGTACATATATATTTCCTTTGCTAATAGATGCAAATATCTTCAGGGAAACTGTTCCTTAGCTTTAATAAGCAGAGAGTTGAAAGTAAAATAATCAGTTTCAATAAAAGAATTCTGTTGTTTTTTTTTTAATAGAAAATGTACTAGTTCTTGTGAAGATAGCATCAAATTCAGTTGAATATATTAAACCAACCCAAGCCATATATTACCTTACATTGCTCCCTTTTCCATGTTTTTAAACTTGTTATAGGCTTTGAATTCTATTGCTTATTCAGTTCCTTTTACAGTTTCTGCAGAAATTTTTATGTTTCCTGAAACCTGAAAATCTTTCAGCTTCAATTTCTCAACTGTTTTGTAGGAAAATAAAAGTTCAACTAAAGTTGCTGTTGGCAGTTGGCTGCTAGGATGCCCCTCACTTCTGTTCCCTTTTGCAAATACCCGCATGAACTCAAATTGGGTAACAAATTAATAACCAGAACTCAAGACATACATTAATACAACCACAGTTGTTAGTAACCAGCCAAATATAAAACCTTTACAACAGCTAAGATTTCTATTTAAAAATCCATGCTAAACCACACAACCTAACTCCCTCCAGTTTTCAGTGCTAAGTTGTACCACCCAAACTGGCCCATCCAAAATGGCTTCAGCCAAGCAGAGATGATACTACCATGTTACCGGGTGATTAGTTTTCTGAACTCAGCAACGTATCACTGCTTACTTCACAAACAAGCACCTAAAGAATTCACACTGTACAGTGTTAAATGCCTGAGCTCAGAGTTGGCATCCACCAAACACTACATGCCCAGAGTTTTCATGACGTAAAGACTAAATGCTAAAGTAACTTTCTTCCCACACAGCAGGCAATGGTATTCTGGAAGATCATTCCTCTTTCCACTGCATAAAGGCACCATTACAAACCTCCTGCTGCTTTATTGCTTCAAAATATGCAACACTCAAACTGTGACTATGATGTATGCAAGCATGCCACACTGGCAACTGAAATATTTCAGCATTTTTTATCTACAAAATGTATGC
This sequence comes from Ibidorhyncha struthersii, assembly GCA_013398815.1. NCBI lineage: Eukaryota > Metazoa > Chordata > Aves > Charadriiformes > Charadriidae > Ibidorhyncha > Ibidorhyncha struthersii. Next base: position 221,236 of record VZSZ01010140.1, read on the forward strand.
ATGAGCACCAAAGGATCCAGATACACTGATTTGGAGGGATGAACCTGATTATCTTCCATTAGCCCTAACAAACTATGTACATGCACACTTGAATATCATGGTTAGTAAACTCACAAAAGCTTTTACGCTTCTGTATCCAGATTCTCTTTCCTTGTCTAAGAATTTTTAGAGAATAAGAACATCAGATCTTTAAAACTGAGAATTAAAATTTGTTTTTCACATTCTCAGCACTGAAACCTTTTTTCCTTAGATATATGCTCCAAGCTGTAGCAGAACGTTTAAAAAAATGCCTTAGAAAAAGATAAACGGTGTACACAAGCAATCCAAAACTGAATTTGATTCAAACATGATCTCAAAAAATCTGAAAAATGTGTTCACGAGAAAATACAAGTTAATGTTAAAGTGGCATTCATATTCAGTTAGTAGCCCCAGGAAAACAATTCTCATTTAGATACTATTTTACGGCTTAAATTTCATTTCTCAGCTCTTTCATTCACTTTCTAGGAAGCATTTTGTGAAAGACGAGGGTTTTTTTTATTATTTGTCTATTATAGCTTTAAATCCAAACCAGAATTGATTTAGATAGGTTTGCAATATTCAAAATATCAGGTGAGAGGAGCATATGAATAAATTATCTTTAACATGAAAAAGAAACATGAATTTAGGCAATGTTTCTGTGTAACCTCAGCGCCAGGACCATATCCAGTTATCTGTTAATAAGTAAAACCTAGAATTTTCTGTTGACATAATTAAGTTTTCAAAAAAGACACACTTTTAATTAGTAATTTACAAAAAAGTGCTTCAAATGAAAAAACCTAGAACTTAAACCTGTAGAATTTGCTATAATATTCAGTGAAAATCATACATGGCAAAAATAACAGAACAGGAAGATAACATGCAAAATATATAGACTGTTGTTCGACACGCAAGATCTGTACCACACTGTAAGGTTATCTCTGTGTTAGGTAAATGCAACAGAGTCACACACACATTTATCAAATAAAAAAAAGTTTAAAGTACGTAATTATAAATGAAAACATACCCAGTCATATATACTTATATTGAAATGTTAATTTCCATTAGAATAACCGAATTACACAAAATTTGTATAGGCTTCTAGCTCATTAGTACTGAAAACAGATAGTAAAGGTGCTTTCAAATACTTGAAGGGAGGATGCCAGGGGGATGGGAGCAGTCTTTTTTCAGTGGTGCCCATTGATAGGACGAGGGGTAATGGGCACAAGCTCGAACATGGGAAGTTCCATCTTAACATGAGGAGGAACTTCTTTACTTTGAGGGTGGTGGAGCACTGGAACAGGCTGCCCAGAGAGGTTGTGGAGTCTCCCACTCTGGAGACATTCCAAACCCGCCTGGACGCTGTCCTGTGCAACCTGTTGTAGGTGACCCTGCTCTGGCGGGGGGGTTGGACTAGATGATCTCCAGAGGTCCCTTCCAACCCGGACTATTCTGTGATTCTGTGTATGTATGGATACACTCTTCATAAAATTAGGCTTCTGTATAAAAATAAGTCAAAAGAATAGTGTGGTCTATCTTCCACTGAGGGCCAGTTAATTGGTTCTTTCAGGCATCTTCAATTTTTCTACATACAAAACCTAGCAATGGTAAGTCTAAAACCATAGAACTTAGAATATTTTAAAAAAAGCAACTGATTGTAAGTGTGAGATTGGAGGTGGGAGTAATGTTATTATTGACAGTAATTAAACTGTCTTTTTCCTAAAGCAAATAAATGAGAAATGAATAGAACAAAATAAAAACTTTTTATCTGTCTTGTTATTCACTTAATTTTGAAGACTAAGTAAAATGGAGCATTCATACCGTCATTCTTGATTTTGCCTCGATTTTACAAGACCAGTATTTGACTTTAATATGTCGTGTAAAAACCATGTAAGCTTTAGAACTATAAAGACTACAAAAAGGCATTTTAAAAGATAATAGATCTAAAACAATAAAAAGGTTCTGAAATAAAAATGTAACAGCATGAATATGTTTTATTAAGTTCATATGTCAGAAAAAAGATGGTTGAAATAAATTATTAATAGTAATAGTCCCAGCCAGTAGCGTGTAATCAAGATATTACTGCTAGAGTTGACGCAAGAATGCATCACACTTTAAAATCTTAACTAATCGAAAAAGTTTATGTTTTTTATAGTTGTCCCTTTATGTGAAATCACCCCATACCAATTACTGACTACCGTGGTACTAGTTGAAGAAAACACATTCTTGGGATGAAAGTTTTTTCTTTAAAAACAATCACCTTCTCTTCTACTATATTATTAAGTTTACCTTCCCCAAAGATAATATCAAAATTTAATTATTAATTTATTATTCTGGTTAATATGAAGATAGCGATAACATATTCAACTGCGGAATAGTCTGGTTTTGTTATTTTTTTAAAATTCTGGGTTTCTTTATTATTTTTTTAAAAAAACTTTAATAATGAGATAAGATGCTATACAGGGGATTGAATGAATCCCACTACCATCTTGCTCTTTGGTCAAAACAAGCAATTTTTTGGCAGGCCATGTACTTATGCTCCATTTTATGTCAGTCTCAGGCAACAATTTCACTGTCTTCCACCTTATGCTTCTGACATGAGCATGATTTTGCCACAGACTTAAAAAATTAAGTACAGCATTCTGCACAAACGTCCCAGCATAACATGAGCCTGAACTGAGATTCAGTTTGACCCTTGATTTTGCAACTTAACTGGCTTAAAATGGGATTGTACTAGTGTTGAAAAAACAGAAAATAAATTAATAAATCAGAGTCCCTGGAACAAATTCTGCTTTTCTTATCCAGTAGTACCAAAGGTGCTATTACTTTTAAACTGAAGAAGTACAAGAATTAGACTTTTTTCATTTTTCACGTTTTCAAGAATCGCAGAGCTCAGGGGAACCATTACAGGAGCATCTAAAGCTTTCCTAGAATGTCAGGAATATCACCTAAACAATGAAAAATCTTACATTTATGTGGTCAGAGATCAGAAACTGGTATCACTATATTAATATAGTTCCGCTATTACATTATTTAAAAGAAGGACATATGAATTTTAAAAAGAGAGCACAAAATCATTTGAGCCAAGCATTGAACAGGCTCCCTGCCCCAGTCTTCTGCAGAGGAATAGCTGAGCATTTTTTAATACTAAGGCTTCTTAGATGGCATTTTAAAACATTTCAGGTCAGTTTTAATTATAGTTTAGTATCATTAAAACCTTCCATGTATGAGAAGGGCGCATTAAGTAATATCACAGGCAATGCACATCAACTATTCAAGGCTGCCTGAAGTGTTTGACTATTTATACAAATGGGAAATGTGGTGTTGTCAATGACAATGCACACTTTTTCAGGTCCAACTGCTGCTTCAAAAAAACAGAAATATAAACGACATTTAGGTGAAATATAGCAAGTGATGTAACAATTTTGGTCTTTTCCACAGCATGAAACTTCTAAAAGAACCCTGATAAACAGTATCATAGGTGTGCAGAAAGGCATGAAATTTGCAATTGCTCTGGTACTTATCTGAATGGCCTTCCAGTGTCCTTTTTCTGACACAGCACATTTTATGACTGCACAGAAGCTGCCTAGAACAAAAGGTTTCCATTCTTTAATTAAAAAAGAGGAGAAAAACCCCAAACAAGCAAACCTGGCTTAGCTCATGTACCAAAGTCAATTTTTTTCATTAGGCTACAGTCTTAGAAGTATAAGGGGTTTTAATTTATTGAATAGAAATACGTGAGATGCAAACAAGACAACTGATATTGCAGACTTTAAACCCCCTTCTAAACAGAAAGATATCTCTTATAAAAACTGTTTGAGGGACATAGTTCTCCACCTGCACAAACTGTATCGTTATAAAATTTAAGGCCTAACCGTGCTCTCCAGAAGATGGAGAGCTTTTGAATGGAAGTAATGCCAAGGTGCTGTGCCTTCTGCATCCTCTTGTCTCTGCACACCTCTCAGAAGGTTTTCTCACTAGGTACTACATCAAACACTAGACCAATTGTTTTGACCTCCTGCCTTGAGATACTGCAAACATATTTTTATGATGTTAGTACATCTTAGAGTGAACAAGGTAGCTGAGAATTCCTGTTCCCTCCCTCCAGCAAACAGGAGCTTTCAACTAAGGTAGAGCTTTAATTTGTTTAGGGGTAGGTGGGATGAGATGAGGAAAGAAGTGCGGTTTGGGGTGTTTTGTTCCTACTGTGGATGATAGATATACATAAGAGCTTTGCAATTTAAATAAGTGTGAGGCTCTTCCCCCAGTCTGTATGTCCAAGCTGTTACAAAACCAACCCCAAAGTGAGTAAAGGAGGAGAAAGAAACCATATTAATAGCCTGTCTCACAAGACTTAGTTATGAGTGTGTTGAAGTCAGTTGGAGTATAAGATTTTTGCTACTTCACAGGTTCTCTCAGGGCACTGGTCTCAAAGACACTTTGGCCTGCATTGAACTACTTCAAGAGTAGCATAGGAACTTTTCCAGCATCTCCCCCTCTTATTAAAGTAGAAAGGTATGCTAATATTTCACATCTACATAGTGTTTTACATTCTTAAAAAGCTTTATAGACATTAACACATTGATCCTAAAAGCAGTATTACACATGCAGTATTCTCTGTTTTACAGATGAGTGAACAAACATAAAGAGGTTAAGCTTCTGACTTGTGCTACTTATTCTCTTTAGAATTTGGGAGAGAAAAAACAGCAGCACTGGAGAGGAAACTCAGATATATAAAGAAATGCCTCTGGTACTGTGGTCTTTTCTTCTCACTGTCCCTTCAGATTTTTACCTTCGTGTATACTCATCACTTGTGATTTCAGAGCTGCAGTTACTGTACCTTATCTAAGCAGTGTATTTTGAGGAAAGCAGTAACCTTGTTAGCAGTAAAGAAGAGGCAGAGAGGGCAAAGAAATCCCCGACTGTAACAGCAGAATTTGTGGGAGTGAATTCCCTCATCCTACGAGGTATTCTTATGTGAGAAAAAAATCTCTAAACATTGCATAGGCTAAGTTTACGTGAAGGTCAGTAAAAGCTTTCTCTGATACAAAAGAAAACACCAGAGACTTAGGTTTAGGCCCCAAATACTCAAATGTTGACGTGCCCCTTTTTATTCTTCTTTCATCTGCAAAAGTAAAATGGATTGAAACATCTTCACAGAATCTCAGGGGAATTCAAGTAATGTCCTGGTGGAAAGATGTATACAATTAACTTGCCACAAACATACCCATAGTCCACAGGAATAAGAGAGGGTATGTCTGGAATTGTTGTCCAATCAAGTACACTCTTTTCTTCTGCTTCTTATAAATAGCACACAAACAAGAATGCATGTATGTACGTAGACTTTGTGTGCTGGACGTATACCTGCTCTGTGCAGGTGAACAATCTGGAAGTTCAGCTCATGAGTTTTAAGAATGAACAAGTCTTATGTGTGTTTTGATTAAAACTGGGTTAAACTCTGCATACTCTGGCTGATCTTTGCTTGAGCCAAAGGGATGGAGTATCTATGTAAACATAATTTAAACACTGCAGCATTATTTCAGAGTTACAGTTAAAAACTTGAATATATTAAAGTAAAAAATGTAAAGCTGTATCTATCTCACATGGTCACTTTTTTTTTTACTTTTGCATAACAGTTTCGGTTACATAGTTTCATGTCTGAGAACATACATGCAATGGGAGTTACGGTTACACAAGAACGTTAAAATCTGCACAGTATAACTCCAAGGATCATAATAATTTCAATTAATATATTTTTACTTTTAATTTCCCTTTTAAAGCATTTTTATAAAAGTTGAAAACTTGCTTGCACATTGAAATATGTGCATTTTGGTACAGATCTTGAAATTCTGGGATCCAGGGTAGTTCATGCTGGAGGTTTTAATCATGTTATTCAGAAAACAACCACTCCAGAAGTCAGCGAATTTACGACTTGGCAAAAAATGACAATATCAGTCCCTACATAAATTAGGATTATGAACCAAAGGAATATATTACCAAATATGAAAAACGTTCTAATGAAAGGTAAAATTATAAACATTTATAAACATATAATGTTAGAAAATAAGATTTAATAAAGCATGCAGCAGGAATGCCTGTATCTTCTCTTTCAAGAGAAGTTTGAGCAAGAAAGCAAGCAAGAATTAAAGCAAGAATTTCCTTGTTCCTCATCTCTTTTCAAATATGTAACAGGTATTTCACCTCAACAAGGATTAAGGTCCACAGAGTTTTTAAGTTATTTAATAAAACAGTTCTGACCAAGTCCAGCACATGAAAGCAGCTATGGGGTTTTAATATATCAAATTAACATTTTGACCAATTCATACTGAATTTAGGAGTAAGGATGAGGCCCTGAAAAGAAGGGCATATCATGGAAGTACCCCTCCACTACACTTTTAATTCTTTGAATAGAAGCAAGTTTTTCTCTTAGCTGTTTTTTAACTTGGTTTTCATTTTATTTTCTGTTAAGTTTAATATTTTACAAGTTTGCCTCAGTGAACAAAAAGGAATTTCTTTATCAAAGTATGCATCTAAGGAATTGAATAGAAGCATACACTATTTCTCTTCTGTTTCCGTATGAAAAGAATAGATATATTTTGGATGGAAAAGATTTTTAAAAAATATGATTCAAGCGTTTCTTTTTTATGTATGCATTTGAGATGTCATTTGTAGTTGTTGTCGTGACACGCAACAATTTTCCACCTTATCTCAGAAAGGTAGCAGTAAAACACTTAAATCTGTTGACAGGCTACCTAAGACCAAATGCCTTATTTGAAGCTGACTGACAAAACAATGACAACTGTGGTAACAAAATATTTCTGTAATTTCAGAGCAAATGCCCATTCTTTTCCTTTTGTAAGATTTTCTTTAGGAGATACGATGTTTCTGCTCAGACCCATTTGACATCTCATTGCTACTGCAAAAGTTCTTGACAGATATGAAGGGGGCTAAAAAATTTAACTGGAAAACACTCCACCGGTGACAACCTGTATTTGTGGCTCACTGTATGAAGTATGTATAAATTCTGATCCTGCGCATTTTTGAAAAGCAAGTATTTTATTTTCTACTTATTCAACGGCTTTTATACTTTGCACAGAGAAAAAGTAACAGCAATCCACTGAGTACAATCATTTGGGGGTGGAAAAGGCATCTTCTCAAATTGCTGCTAATGCTGAGCCACATAGTGCCCAAAAGAATGGAAATGCAAGAGGAGGGTTTCTTCTCTCATTTCATGCCCTTCTGGTGTAGGGGTCACAACTGCTCAAATTCCTGCAAAGGCTTTTTCTCATTTGTCCCTCCACAAGCCCCTCCTTAGAGGAGGGAGGACAAGGCGCAATCAATCCCTCTCTGGTCCCGCCCACACAGCCATTTGCAAGCCACACTAAAGATGTTACCACTGAATAATTATTTTCTGGCTTATTTTTCTAATTCGCACTGCAAGTACAACCCTGCTAAATTCTTCACCCTTGACATGAGCTAAGTTAACAGCAAAATCAAAACAAATAGCATATACCTGTACATCTCTTTATGCATTCAAAGTTTATTTTCCTGAAAAAGTGCCCATCCCATCCTACTTTTACTTTTAAAATTATTTTATACCAAAGACTTTGACTGGGATGTTTACAAGTAGTTAGCAAAAAATATTTTCAAATTTGTTCCTAAGCCTGCCTGTATCAAACATTTTTAGACAAGTTTCTTTTAAAGAACCTGTCATACCTTGGTAGGCTAAACAAATAAGTCCCAAAGCTACATATTAATGTGATACGGTTACCGTAAAAACTATCCTCTATTGTTTCAATTGTGGAGAAGTTCTACTAGAGTTTAATAGGATTTTTGTTTTGGAAGATGAACTGATCTTCAAACTCTATGTTTCATTTACAAATCTATCGCAATTTTTAAGAGCTATGCTTAAAAAACGACAAAAAGTACAGACTAGTGCCACTGCATGAAGTATTGCATAACAATTTCTCACTTGTCGAAATGAAAATTATTGATCTTTGCTAGAAAATTCCATTACCAAAGAAAATATATAACAATAGACCACACACTGGACCAAAATTCTTCTCTCACTATAACTGTCTTAGAGTCCGACTCCTGATTATGTTACCCACTATTAAGTGCATGCTTGCAGGAATTTCTGAAAAGGAGTGACTGGTAGCTATGGCATATCTGCTCAGTTAATTCATACTGTGAAAATGAAGACACGGAGAATCAGGAATCCTAACGTTGGGCCTGGTTTATAAAACATGGTAACCAAAATTCCACCTGAATATGACTATATGAAATATACAATGACTGCAGAATTTTTAATTTTCATTTTTTCCCCCCAATATTGGTAAAGAAGAACTACAGTTTGACACAGTTGTGGGTTTTTTTCCTCTGAATCTTCTGATGAATCATCTGTACCATATAAGTTTTGCAAGGAGAGAGTATATTTCTAATTACTGCCAAATCCACATGGAACTGAGAAGACTCACTTGAGAGAACATTAAACATGCCCACAAGGTTGTCTACTTAGCAGTACAACTGTTAAGAAATACCTTAGCTAGAATTTAAATAATAGTGAATTATAGTGACAGTAGAGATTTGGTTTTCTCTTGACCTTTATTTGTATTCTATCAATTTCAAAATTTTGTTTTAAATTGATTCCCACCACAAATCACCTATTTCCTCTTGGATTTCACTTTTAATTTTAGAAAGAAGGCAGTGATCCTGATTGTGTATTCTACCTCCCACAGCAAATGCAGGTTAAGTCTGTTTAAACATCGTCCAAGAACATCAGTGATGCCAGAAGTTTTCTGAGCTGTTTAATAAATTTGTACTGTTCTATTTGTGAATGAAGACATTAGATCTCTCAGTTCCATACCTATGATACACATCTGTAACATTCATTCTACTTACTGATTTCTGACAGCTGCCAAGGTAGATACTAGCAATTTCAGTTAAAGTTACCTGAACGCTTTTGTGAAGGTAGCAGCTTGTACCTTTTCCTACCCATTTTCCTCTAACAAAGACCCAGCTTCCTTTTTCCATGTCAATTATAGCTGTACAAAGCCTCCAGTGTCCATTTGAAAAGGACAAACTGATTTTTGAACAAGAACCCTCTTGTATAAAATTCCAAGCCTCGATGTTTTGACAGAAAGGTTGAGATAACCTATTATCTTCGAATCTAAAAGACTGTATTTGCTTCTGCGTGCACATCTGATCAGTGTGAAGGTGTTCAGGTTCCTGGACACTGGCTTGTCAATGCCCAGCTCTTACACAAACATCTTTCTGAGACTATAAGAAAAGAGTAAGGGAAACTGTTTCAGACATGCCTTACGATTGTGTGTGTTGCTCACTGCACCACTGCCCAGATACCCACACTGACCATAAATAAATTAATTCCAGAACTGAAAGCACTACAAATGTGTCATTGTAGTGCTGTGGTTAATACAGCTAGACTGCCTGAACTAGACAGTATCCTAAACTAAACTAATAGCTCTGCATGGTACTACATTTGATATGACCTCATACCAGATCATTTGGAATTACTGCTGCAATTTTTAAAACGATGCTTCATGGTGAATATGGCTGAGGACCACAAGTCCTATTTCCAGAAGGAATCTGCTGTCTGAAAACGGATGCTCCACAACATCGAAATTCATGAAAGCCTGAGACACTTGGAAATTGAGATATGAACTGAACTTCATAGGTACCTTAGGAAAAAAATCTTTGTATCTTTTTTCCCCATCTAAAATGGATAAAATAGTATATGGATGAGGCAGATGAAGCAGTGAGACAAAAGCTGCTTCTTAGATAAACACAAAGGGTTGCTAGCTTTCTTGTTATTTTAACTTGGTTTCAGAGATCAGCCCAAATAAACTAACTTAAGTGTATCCTACATGGCTTCTGTATTTTATATACAAAAGCAAATGATGTGATTAGTGGTATATTTTAAACCTGTTTGTTGATGAAACATTACTGTCTGTTATTGCAGTAATCATCCAAAAGCTTATTAAATGACACAGAGATAGTTAAAGATAAGTTAAGTCAATCGATCTTTTTTCTGTGGTTGTTCATGCATGCTGGAATAAATAAAACCACAATTTTTTCATGTTGTACCTCCTAATAAAAGAATAATTTTATTTTTTTTTTTTTTTTTNCTCATAAGCAGAAGCAGCACAACAAAGACTTTGGTTTGCCAACAAGCAAACAGTTCACAAGAACCTCATGGTGGCATTTGCAGATCAAATCATTTGAGTTCACAGAAGACAGATGACTTTCAATGATTTCCAATTTGTAGTTATACAGCTGAAAAGCATCAGTGTCAAAAATACTTTTAACTTACAATTTTTACAAGCATATTGCAGAGTAAATGCTAATTGGGTAAAAAGATGGGGGATGGGAAGAAACTCTCTCTTTAGAGAGCAAAAGCCATACCTAGAGCTTTGGTTTTGTCCTTAGATTCTTCCAATTATGCTGCTGGTATCAGCTTTCTTTAAATAAATGCAACCAGATGCTTTACATTGTAAGCAAGCCATCTAACCAACACAGCCCTGAAGAAAGGAAAAGTTTCTTTGTATATGCCTTCAAATGCATCACTTAGTAAAAACAGCAATTCAACTTCAAGATGTAGAGTACCTCTTGGAATAGTATGTTGTGCAGTTCAGTGGCCAGTCTTGCTTCTGATAAATTTGTATCGATACATCAACTTATTTATTGAATAATAATTAAAACATCTAACAAACATGTTTGTACCTCATTTTACTAGATGACTGGGAACAATTTCCCTCTCTTTTATAGCTAGACAGCATGCTGCATGGAGTTGAGGGAGGAAAATCGGGTAATTTGGCCAAAAAGATACCTTTCCAAGGCATTTTTCAAAGGCACCTTTCAAAGTCTGGCAACAGGAAGAGTTGTTGGCTTCTACACTAATGCCTCCACTGACGCCTTCACCTGTGAAGCTCTAAACAAATAATGTAATGGTGGAAACTATTCAAATACAAGTGTTAGCAGAGCATGTGTGGGTGTCATCTTTTTGTCCAAATTATGCCTTTCTACTTTGAATAGTGTCAGAAGAATTTATCCTGTGAGAAAGGTTGTTTCCCTACCTACTAGACGTCTTTCTTTCCATGAACACAGACTGTTATAAATAATTGAATAAATAGTTTTTACTGACTCTGACAGACATTAAAAGCCAGACAACTAATGAAAATAATTAATTCATAAAATTTGCTGAAGTATCAATTTTGCTAAAACAAAATAAAACTTTTCATTAAAAGGGATTAATGATCTCAAAAAATATGCAGAAGACTTTTCTGAGCACGGAAACTAACCCTTTAAATGGGAAGTGGTACCCTTAAATGAAAAATACCTCTAAATGCAGTGTAGATGCACTTACCTATGCATTTAAAATCATTCTTATTATTTCTACAGAAACCTTACAGTCTAACACCCTGGTTTTAAAGCTCAACGTCCATAAAAAAATCAGTTTATGATACACTTTAATGAGATTATAACATACTGCCTACATCAAGCAGCTGAGATTTAAAAAAAACCAAAAAAACAAAAAAAAAAAACAAAAAAACAAAACCCAAAGCCTTTAAAAACAGGCAGCCTGTGAGTTGAGCATCAATCACTGTCACCTCAGAATGTGTGGAACAGCTGTTCCATACAAGCATATTGCAGTGAAGTAATCTATTTCTTCATATATCTCCTCCATTAGGTCTGCACGTCGTAAGTCTGTAGCTACTGGCCTTTGCTCTGGTTCTCAGTTACCAGCAGGAAAAGAAGTCCACCAGTTTATTCTGTTGCTGCCTTCAGCATATGACAGGTGAGAAGTTCCTGCCTAGCTACAGATTGGAAAATAATAGCCAAGAGACCTGTTTGTTGTTTTCAAAGACTTCAGAGAAACAGAAAAGGCAGCATCTCTGTGTGCCTTATTCATGACATACTGAGTGGATGTCTTGAGCTTTTAGTTTCTACCTTTTGTTTTTCCAGTGCCCAGGGATGTAAAGATGCATGGTGGTAAGTGATAGGACGAGAGGAAATGGGTTCAAGTTAAGCCAGGAGAGGTTTAGGTTGGATATTAGGAAAAATCTTTTCACTGAAAGGGTTATCAAACATTGGAATAGCCTGCCCAGGGAGGTGATGCATTCGCCATCCCTGGAGGTGTTTAAAAAAAAGGTAGAGGGGGTACTTGGGGATATGGTTTAGAAGTGGTTTTGTCAGGTTAGGTTAATGGTTGGACTTGATGATCTTAAAGGTCCCTTCCAACCTCAATGATTCTATGATTCTATGGGACAGAAATCAAAGTAAGCTTGTTTTGAAGGAAAAAGGAAAAAAGAAACAGGGAAAAAAAGAAACAGGAAGTCCCAGGTCTTTTAAACTGTCTTATATTACAGATCAGAGTTGGTAGTTCTTTCTCCAGGAAAAAAAAATCGGACCATTATGTTCCTTTATTAGAGGGCCAGAGAGCTGTCTTGCATAACTTATTTCAAATGTCATGGAAATCAGTGAAAATATTTAAACTGATCTCAACAGCCTTTAGATAACGGAAAGCAATGACAGACCCCATTTTCAGTTACGCTGAATTCACGGATCCTGTAAAAATGACAGTAACTTCCCACAGTTCCAACTCGAGTATTACACCACCAGACTCTTCGGGGAGGAATCCTTGTCTCTATAGCACTTGAAGTCCCAAAACAGCCCAAGCCCCCATTCAGTACAATACACCTTCAGCAATGTATCCGGCTCATATTCAAAGGTCGTACAAAAGAACAAACATAAGAGGATCACAGGTCAATATACAAGTCCTTTCTTCTAGATACATGCAGTGCTTGAAAATATACACTTAACTAAACAGTAACTTACATCAGGATGCCACTGGTGGCTTCAAATTTCCTGGGTCAGGGGAGGAGAGGGACAAGAAAGGCAGAAAACTCTTCCCTGACTAGTAGCTGGTGTCAATGAACAGTACAAAATTAGACCTAAATCAGGACAACTCATGCGTAAGAGCAGGCATAAGGCTACATATTTCAGATGCAGAGCTAAACTTAGCAATAATCCACACGCTTTCCTCAACTGCATCTTTTCCTATGTGTAGTCTTATTTCCAAGTGACTCATCAAAACACAAGTGAAATAACTACAAAAGAAAAAGTTTTCCTCCAGAATATATTTCAAAAATTAAAAGTAACCTTGTAATACACAATATAGACAGAAAATTTTCTTGCATTTTCAATGCCTGCAAAGAAGAGAACAATGTAAGGAAACAGTACATAGAGTACATAGAGAGTTGTAAAAGAATGGGGGCAAATAAAAGTCTATTCCATTTAGTTCATTCCATATTTAAAAAAAAAATAAAAAATGCAGCTTTTCTCTGATGGAAAATATGTTTCCTACCAAATTTCTATATATTTTTGCTGTGGCCTTCACAACTAAAGAAAAAAAATTAAGAAAATTATACAACTTTTTAAAAACAACATCATTAGGAATACTTCATTTCTCCAAAATTCTGTCAAGTGAAGAAAATAAGATACGCTTGAAAATATCTGGAAAGATTATTCTGTTAGGAAGTTTGTTCCTGTACGTTCTGCATAGTAGGTAATTCCTAATCCAAAAATGAAACAAGGAAAAAGTGGCTAAAATATCAAAGACCTGCGGTGATTTACAGAAGAGAGAGATTAAAAAACAAAATGTCTGGTAACAAATGGCTAAACCTGAAAACAGAGATCAAAGATATCTTGAAAAGAGACAACTTTAAAACATGTACAAGACTACCAGAAGCAGTAACAAAGCAATGAAGGTAGGAGGATGACTGCATAAAGATGCACTATGGACAAGTTTATGACTTAAAAAATGTAATCTAAAGGAACAATTCAGAACTGTTGAGGAGCAAGAGGAAGATTAATTATAGGTCTTTAAGGAATAATTGTTTTCTGATTCTAAGCCCTTGCCTTCAGAATAAAAGTTGCAATAGTTTTAATTAGATCTTTTAAGCCCATACAAGCTTCTAACACAGATTAATTTAGATCACTTTTAACTTAGGTGACATACCAATGACCCAGCGTCTAACCTAATTTAAGCAGTGGTCAAACCTTCTTCAGTGCCTTTGGGAGTGAGTACTAATTTGACTAGTTGTTTGGGGTTTTTTTTAATTCACAGAGAGACAGCTATTTAAGTTTAAACTTGTATTGTTCCACAATAATGATTGCTAACGATTCATTTAAACTCCACTTGTAGTCAGAGAGGTGACTTGCAGAAATGACAAGTTCTTACTGCATAAGTTTCTTCTTATTCACATCCACTGCCTTTATGGGAGAAGTAAGATTTTACTGCTTAACACAAGCAAAAAAAGTAAGAAAGAGGTAATAGCTGGATACTCTTTTCCAGCAAGCTTCACAATAGAACCAACATATCATTCGAAATGAACATATAATTTTATCTCATGTAACTACACGTCATTAATGAAGATAAGCGGGTTGCACAGATATCTGCAAAAGTGTCTTGTAGATTTGATGATCTTACATTAGCCAAAAGGAACTCAGTTTTGAATTCAGGTATCAGATTCTGTTTCTACTAATAAAATATGCATGCTTAATATCAACTGTACACAATGGTGGAACCATACTTGTCATTGTTTTAGCCGTGTTTTAGAGAAAAAATCTCTTAGAAATCAAAAGCAAGCAAGCAAACAAACAAACAAAATTAATTGGACTTTTTTTCCAAGAAATACTTTTGAAGTGTTTTCTTTCAGAACTTTGCCATGACAGTCTATCAAGCACACTTCAGCAAACTTGACTCCTTGAATTTGTATGCACTCAGTGGAGGCTGGGAAGAGACTTAGATGATAATCTAATTACTGTTAAATGTAAGGCTGTCGATTGGCAATAGGAGTTGAAAATAGGAGCCAACTCCCTCCTGGAATAAACTGCAGACCCCTGATGTACCACATTAATCCCATGGGTAGTGGAAAAGGCTAGCGCACAAGAAAAGACATGTATTAGACAGCATAAGAGTAGCTAAAATCTAATCTATTAACATACCAAGTGATCATCAAGGACATTTGATTTAAGAATCTGCTTTGTGATTTGCAGAAGTGTCACATCACTATAGTACCATGCCCAAGAACCTCTGTGCACTATAAAATGACTTCACAGGAAAGGCATCTACTGTCCAGTTACAGCTCCGATCCTACCCCAATTATCTGGCATACGGAGCAGAGAGCTCAGTTTTAAATTAAACTGTTCATTGGCAACCTGGGAACAGAGAATAATCTGCACAGGCTAATGTTCAGGGCACAGCACAAGAGCTTCTGTTTCATACCAACCTCTCATGTAGCAGTGAGATAGATGCCTTCCTTGATGTGCTGCTTATTTCTCTACTTGGGCTTATTCCATTGCCCCAACAATACAGCTTTCCTGCATAAGAATACCTGGTCGTATCGTTAAAGTGATTTCGGACTTCTTTGTTGTTGCCGCTATTCTATTAAAAACATTAATCTTGTTTTAATAAACAACTTCATTGTTCAAGTTGTAGTGTGAAAGTTCAGTGTAATGTAAAGTTGTAATGTTAAAATTATCAAGAGAATGTTAATTTATTGAAAAGGCTGACAGAACTGATTATTAATCTGGTGGCGATAAAAGCATTAAATTGTTATTAGAAATTGCCATTCACATGCTTTCCTCTCCTGTCCAGCAAAAATAATTCTCATTACCCATTACGCTCTGATTCTTTAATTTAGAATATGAACTCTAAAAACGTGGGCTTTGTTTTTTAATGCATACCATGAAGCTCCAAATACAGCTATGACACAATCTAAAAAATACAACATACTGAATCAGACTGGAGAGATTCATTTGCGCACTCCTAGTGATCTCGCAGCGTTGCTGGATGTCCAACAGCTTTAAACAATGTCAGTGTGCACTGAGTGACACTTGCAAAATGCTGCTAATATAACCATTACAACCAACAGCGGCTGCACCTATTTTCTACGAGTGTTACTTAAGACCTGCAATTGTTCTGTCACAAATTTGTATTGATATTTGACCACAAGTGCATCAGAGAGACATCCACTAACTTGTATTATGCAATGCTACTGCAAAGTGTTTGCTGTTCGTTGGTGTGTTACCTTCCTTGGAAATCCTTCTTGATTCTCATCTGATCTGACCTGATCTCATCTCTTTGATCAAACTCGCGTGAATGGCTAACAGCCATTAAAAACTTTTCTTGTGGATATTCTGATTTACTTGAGGAATGTACTAGTCTCAAGAAACTTTTGGATAAATGTGGGGGAATGACACTCAAGAGCATCTGATTCTGAATAACAGTTCAGTTATGTTTTACCATTCTCTTTTGCCTAGAAAATTAATGACAAATAATGTTTTGTTTTCCATGCTAAAATTAAATGCATTCCCTTCTGCTTTCCTGTGATCTCCAGCTATGCATAATGGCTTTTTCAAATTGCAATTGTCACCTTTTGATAATTGTTATATTTTATATAATTAATTCAATTCCTTTCTAGCAGTCCAGATTTTGAATGCTTTAAGAAGGAAAGGTATGAACTAACCGTAATCATTACTTCAGAAGCATTCACCTTCACTCTAATGAGTTGATCTATTCTATTCTGCAGTGTTCTTTAAACATAAAGGTACACAACTGACAGACATCTGGGCAAGGTAAGAAGTATTAAAAATAAAGAATATCTAAGTATTTCTTAAATTGTTGATATGAGTAAGCCTTTGACAGAGCAGAAAGTTATTTTACGGACACAAGAAAACCAAAGGTTTTGACAAATATGACTCTAGGACTGGCATATTAATTGAAAGAAGACTCTCAATGCCAACTTTAGTCTAGGCAAGTGTCTTAAAAGGGTTTGAAATGATATTAGAATCACAGCAGTAACTAACTAATTTAATGTAACATCAATCTGACTGCTCAGGCTAGTTTCTGGTGTTCTACAATCACAGAACAGCAAACAATTTTGCCCAAAACAGTGAGGCAAAACAAAAACAAACCTTCTTTTTGGCTGGATAATACAGCCTGCATAATGCTTGTTCTTTAATTAAGATATAATATTACTGGGGTAGAAGACTGTCACAAGGTAATGGTCTTCTGCTGTGAATAAGTACTGTGGAATACCTATGATAAAATTGTATTACAATCACTTTGTGTTATACCAAGTTGTTTTGAAAATTACTCATTTTATCCTGTGGATGCCAGTACAGTAGAGGATAGCAAAAGAAGAAACAGAATGGAAAGATGCCAAAAGGTGGAGATACAGTTTGCTTCCCCCAATCAGGGGCTAATTAATTCATGTAAGCAGAGTGTCTATAAATAAGCAGCAGCTACATGAAACAGCTGATTTCCTTTAATGATGCTTCATTTTTCTAAATGTTTATTACAAACTAATAGCAATCTGGCAAGCTGACTGGCTCACACTAATGTCACTGTGTCACACTCACAGCAAAGCCATTTCATGTGAGTCAAGGATCATATTTGTAGCAAAGCCATTTCATGTGGACCATAAATTACAATCCTCAGTACAGATTTGAAAGATGAAAATGCTACCTGCTCTGTAGAACAACGCTTACCATTAAAAACAACAAACCACACCAAAATAAATGCTGAGAGATTCTTGAACACCCCAGAAAATCTAAATAAATTATGCACACTATAATAATAGTAACAAAAAAAAAAGCTTCATTGCCATTCCCATTTCACAGAGCTGAAACAGAAGAAGATGGCATTTACACAAGGACATTCACCCAAAGTCCAAGGAAGCCTTTGAAAAAACAAGTTCCTTGAATCAAGGACCTCCAGGTCAGTTACACCGATTCTCCAGTGACACTTCCTTACCAGTTTCTGAAGCAATATGGCTTTAGGGTTATAGTTCTAAAATATTTTTTATCACTCTGCAAATTAGTTGTCTTAAAGAATCTTTGGTAAAATGCAATCTGGCATTTTTGTTCAATACACTAAAATAAATTAAACTCAAAATGGTCCCACATATGCTCTCTGTCTGACCTTCTCTTTCACGAGGAATTAACTGTTCTGGAAACTAATTTATGTGACTGGGGCATTCATACTTAGAAATTTGTACTGCTTGCCAAAGGTCAGCTCTGATCATCTCTCTTCACTCTAATACCACCCTCTTTTTGTGTAAATGTTATGCTTTATTCACTGAATAATCTTGCAGGCCATGTTTATTGCTGGTGTTTGTTTCAAGCAAACATCAATCTGACAGCCATGATTAGAATTTTCAGAAGCTTTGATTCCATCTAAGAGGAGTTAAAATTGGACTTCTCAAAACTCAGAAGACATCTAGAAATGAGTCATCTGATATTCTTCTGACCACAGAAAGCCTTGCACGTTTCCCAAGCACTGTCGTAACCCTCTTCAGATTCTCTGCACAGAGAATAAAAAATTTCTTAAGAAATAAACAGTTCATTAGAATCCGTAAGTACACACAATTTGCACGTGTAGAAATAACAGCCTCAAAGGGATATTCTCTTTCATGGGTATCTCCATAGGACAACAGAAACTTTAAATGCGAGTACAAAACCTTAAAGGGAAACAGCACCTATTAGCAAAACAGCAAGAACCCTGAACACTCAAAATTATTTTAACCCTTGTTTGCTTCATCACAGACCACAGCAACAGTACTCACAAAACTACACTTCTCTACATTAGACCGTGTAGACCATACTTACATAGCCCAAGTAATGGCCACAGGACTGCTTGTGCAAATATGCTCTGCAGCCTTTGTGGATGGTGAAGGGGAAAGAACGTATGTGCGTGCACACACATACACACGTATCGCATACAGTTACCAGTTTGGACCCAGTATTTCACATCGGACTCCCCTAACCTAAAATGGACACACTCCAATCAAAGAAAGAGCTGCAGCTGTAGCTCTGAACTAGAATACGCATACAAGCAAATCCAGCTTCTTAGATATGTATAGATAACAAATTGTTAAGTACTTTAATCTGCACATTCCAGCTGCGCAGCAACAAGTATTTTGCATTCTGCGTCACATAATACGCAACTGTGCAGATGCACAAATATCAGGCCAAGTCTTTGTAGACAGAGTTGCATGAATCATTGTTCAAACATTTTCTACCGGAGACTTACAGTCAAAGGTGATATTTAACAATTATGTTGGCTACAGGCAAGATTACGCCTTAGATAAACTTGTAACTAACAGCGTTCAGGGAGGGCTGAACATTTACAGTGGAAGAAAAGTTTTGGTATTATGTGTTTAGTCATGTCCAACTTTTACTTTCACAGCTGTGCATACATGTCCTGATATTTTTAATTGCTTATTCAAAATAAGCAAGAGCCAAAACACCAAAACACTGAGAGAGACATTTTCCCCTATTGTTTTAGCCATATTTTGTTCTTCATATGAAAGGACTATTTTTTGCATAGGAATCTAGGAATTTCTAACAAAATACTCCACACATCTAAGAAATGAAAATCAAAAATAAAAGTCCTTTCCCTGACAAATTTAGACAGGATGCTTTACTACCAGCAGTTTATGAGTTATTTGCTCTTCTGTTGCTGCAGTTTTAGTTGCTCGTCCTTTCATAATAAATTAAATATACAAGAAAGCCATAGAGACTGGTAGTCAGGAAATTCAGCAGGGCTATGGGTGATGTAAGGACTGTACTGTTTGTGTATGAACACAGAACAATTTAGAATGGGGAGTCATCAGTCACGGAGGTTCTTGTTACGCCAGAGCTTTGCCCCAGATATGCTGTTTGTGTGGATATGCACAGGTAGACTGACATAGAATTTATGAATGATGGTATTGAACATATTCCTTGTATTACACATGCATGAAAGGTGGTGGCTCAATATGCCAATATGCTTTGGGACATATAAAAAATTCAGAGTTTTCAAGTATGTGCACACAGACTTTTTTATATACCATGTTTTGACCATAATATATGCACAAAAGTAATTACACACAAAAATTACTCTCTTGCATATTTGTAGAGTATGCTATGTGAAGTAGATTAATTTAGATAATATAGTTTCTTGGATTGATACAAACCTTATTTGTGTCTTCATTAGAATATTATCAGTGCAACTACAACAGTGCCATATTAGTGTCAGCATGTATATTGTTATAACCTAGAAAAGTCCTTAGCTGTGCATGAGGAATCTCAGAGGAACCAAATATTTCATATTCATGTCTATGTGTCATCTTAATGAACCCAAATATATTCTGAAGGGGAAACATTTACCCAAGCACAACAAATGTATTGTTTTCTTGAATATAGACTTTGCTCAATATACCTTCAAGAAACCCTGTACCAAACTCATTTATGCCTTAAAACTTGAGAAGTCAAATGAAGTTACACATATTCTTTTCAGGATCAAGGAGACTACAAAACATAACAAACGAAGCTTAATTAGCTGAGTTTCAAATTCACTGTTTGAGAGTATTAAAAAAAAAAAAAAAAAAAGAAATAGCCACTTCCTGGAATGGAGAGACACTATAGTTGAATTATTCTGCCTGAATACCTTTATAGCCTTCATCACCTTCCTTCTGATCTGTAAGAATATTCATTCTAATAAGATTTCAGCCTAGGAAAACAGATTCATGTTTTACTTTTTTATAGGCCTGACCTTGTTTATAGTCTGTGCTTTTTTTCAGTTTAACCTTGTTGTTGCGGATAGCTGTAAAACGAATGCTGTACTTTCAACAGAAAGAGTGAGTTACTAATGTTAACACTATTTTCCTGTCAATGAAAAAACATTATTAACATTAATCTTGTCTCCTCGTAAAATCTTGTTAAACAGTATTCTAACTTTTACTGAGATAAATTGCTCCCTTTACTGTTTGAATCCTGAAATATTAATGAAGGACATAATACATAAGTAATTTTTTATTATAGTCTGTGAACCGTACCATTGTGGTATGTGTACCAGCTGATCGCCTTGCCAAACAAGTCAGCATCATTCATGACTGAATTTTTCAGCCTATAATTCAGGGGAAAAAATTCAGCTAGTCAAAAAGCTAAAGTACAATTTTAAACAAGGATCTTGCTGATTCCCCCCACCCCGAGAACAGATGCACACAGTAATGTCAGATCACATAATGTCAAAAATAACCAAAACCACCACCACCAAAGTAATTAAGAAAGACCAGTTTCAGCAGATCCTGTGTCCCAGTTTACCATTTACATTTAGGTAATTTTCCACTTCTTTGGCAGCATAATACAGCTTAATATGAGGCAAAATTATATCTACTGATATAATTGCAATTACAGTGATATAATTTGTGTAATACAAAGGTGGAAAACCCCAAAGCTTCCTTAAATCACCCAAGTGTTTAAAGAGTTCTGAATGATTTACCATCAATATGTCAAGAAGTCATGAGCAGGGGGACAAAGATCAAGAACATGCCAGCTTGTGTGAGTGCTTGTGAAGATTTCCTGCCTGGGTGATCAGCTGCTGTTTAGCAAACCATAACTAAATTGATGAGAAGTAGAGATGCACCAGGGGTGTCATTAGAGGATAAGGAAATTAAGGTAAATGGTGGGGTCAGATTTCCAAGGCAAACACCATTCTGTGAGGTATTTGTTGTACAAACCTTTAACTGTGCTAAAATAATGAAAAAAAACCCCAAAACCAACAAACCACCGCTTGCTATTAATAACAGCAGAGAAGCTTCGCCACTGTGAAAAGGCAATTCATAGCCTACAAACCCCTTAAGACTTAGATGAACACTCGCTTGGAAGGTTTAGCCGGACTTTAAGCTATTCCCACTTATCAAGACACCTTCTATGTCCCTGCTGTGCCATGTTCCCAGGGGACGTGAGTATAACCTCAGGACTGGCTCACCCTTTCTTAGTAGTTCAGGCTATACTCAATAGGTGGTAGGATGGCTCCCCCAGGACATCTCTGTCTGCACCTTAGGCTGACAAAGCCAAACACACTCCTCCACCTAAGTAACCAAGTGTGACCCTACACATATGGCTTGCCTCAGACCTCTCTCTGCCACCATGTCCTTGCCACACAGTCTTGATCATAAAGCAATGTTGCACCACTGCCCTGGTGAAGGGGATGCAGAGCAGAGGGGAAGAAAAAGTCTTCAGGAATCTCATTCTCCCTCCCGTGGCCGCCCTTTTCTGTACACCTCTCCCCACCGCAGCTATGCGGGGAAGCAGCAGCAGGGTAGCTAGAGCAAGATATGCAGTCAGGGACACCGGCTTCCTCTTACTGGGGCAAGAAACCAAGGAGCTTGTTTCTGATGCTTGTTTGCTCTCAGGGTCATCAGTAACTTGGAGAAAGTACTTCTGGCAGTCTCTAGATCGACTTGTAGGGGTGCACTGGAGACCTGATACCCTGGTTCTCCAGGCAGGCTGCCAGAAAATACCTGTGTCTTCAGCTAAACGTGCACATTTAGCTATTTTTTTCACGGATAAGGATGGAGACCCTGCTCAGACTTGATCAAGATGTGGCCTTGGCATCCACCCAAGCTCAAGAACTGTGGAAAGCTTCTGTGCCCAGTAACGTATATGTAATCTGAGATCTTCATGGTGCTGTTTCTGCAGAGCCAAGCTGAGGTCAGGCACAAAAAAGTCACAAGTGTCTTCCTAAAGGCCAGCCCCATCAATATACCATTGTAAGCAATTGCCAGTTTTGCTTACATCTTAAACCAACTCTGTTGATACTGGTCTTAACTCAGGACTCTGTCTCTTTTCAGCTGGTAGAGGAAAACCATTCTTTCAGCTTCTAGTTCAGTACCTGTTCCTGGCCAATATTCCATTTAGAATTTGTGCTGGTTTTCCCACAGAATCAGCATTTTGCTTGCAGCAAGCTTTCAGACGAGGAGAAAACAGGATTTCTGACTATGAACGCAACCTTAGCTATCCGTCAATATTACTATGACTCCTTGCACCCCAGAAAATAACTATAAACAGATATACATATACATACACACACACATGCCTTTAGTATCAGGCATTTGCATGACAGCACGCATGCCACTGAACAATGCAAATATTATTAGTCCTTATTGATGTGCTTCAGAAGGTATATATTTATTTCGACAATGAGACTGGGATAATGGGAATACTTCTACCATGGGACACTCCACATGGCAAATTGAAACTCGCTGCTTTAAGTAATGTTTCATCTAATTTTTTAAACCACTGTATTTCATTCCGTAGCATAAAGAAACTATATGATGTTATACAATACCTTCACTGTTAGGTTATGTTCCTAAGTTGCACTTGATTAGCAGTTTCCTCCCTTTAATTAAAAATGTATTTCACTGCTTTAGTTCAGTTCATTTTATGAATTTTCCTTAAGGTGAAGATTTAAATTAGATTTTAGGTCCTCAAATTGTATAGGAAGACAGATTTCTAATTTAAAAACCCTCTAATTACGAACTATTAAATTCTAATATTTGAGCACTTAATTATAAAACACATTTACTGATTCCCCTAAGAACCACACTGAAACAAATTCATAAGTAGAACTTAATTGGAAATGTAATATGATTAATAGAAAAACTTGAGATGAAATATGAAGTGGAAATGTGGCTGCTGCCACAGTTACATGCTCATGAAAGAAAATTTAATGTTATAAACAAGAAAAAAGTTAATCCTCTTAAGTCAAAAATCATCCAGTGGTGAGCAGTTCAGCCAAACAGTCTTGCTGAATCTAATAACACTTCGCAAAGAAGGATGAGATGACTGTGCTCATCGGCACCTTGCTATCATGGTGGACCAAGGTGAAACCTTAAAGTTCATGAACACAAGCAATCTCCTTCAAGATAGTAAGAATAATCAATGTCATGGCTAAAAGCATTAATTTTTAAGTATTTTTTCTAGATATTCTAGCTGTCTTCACAGGCAAGCACTTCCAACTTACTACAACCTGTATATTTTCTAAGACTCAAAATGAAAATATCTCCACAGAGCTGGGAATAAATTGGACACCTGTGGCTACCACAAAAAAAAAAAGCAAAGCAATCCATAAGAAATTAAAGGAGTAAAATTAGCCTTCTGCTTTTGGCAACAGGAATGTTAACCATGATAATAGTTTAACGATGTTCATCCATCTCCCAGGATACGTAATTCACAAAAATTACCACACAAATTATACTCCAAGGGCTTGTAAGGGCATGGAAAAAGTGAAGAAGGTTAGCCATTAGGTAGAGAACAAAACAATGGAAAAGCATGTGGTACTTTGAAGGTCCTCACAGACTTTCCCTAGATGGGAACTCACTAAACTGCCGAATATATGCTCTACTGCGTCACCATGGTCTCACACACTGCTATCACCTTTGGTTTGCAGAATTTGTGCCACATCACACACTCTGTTCTTGGCTGCCCAGGTTTCCTTGACAAGCTATCTATTGCTCCAAGCTTTCCCACTGGGGATTAGCAGAAGAAAAGAGATGCAGAAGTTTGGCAAGTGGAAAGACATTAGTCTATATTGTAACTGGTACTAGAAATACACAGATAAAAACAAATATGTTGTTTGTTCAACCCATGTAATCTTTAGACTAAAGACAGAATTTTCATATGCTTTTTCTCCCCTTTCACCACCCTTCACTTGATTTTTTTAGCTGAACGTAAATCATCTCTCTCTCTCCCTTTCATCCAGACTTTTTGACAACAGTTTAATGAAAGTCTTAGTTGTCATACCCGACCAAAATTATAATGCATCCTATTTTAAACCTTTCAGCCAGAGCTTTTCCACTGCATGCTTTTGTCACTCCAACGTTTCAGACAGCCTAGCGGCTGTCACAAGAGGCTCTACAGAGTACATCTCGTCACAAAACTGCTTCTGGGATATGGGCAGTCTCTTTCCTGACATGAGCAGAACACCACTGGTTGAAAAGGGGGCACGGTGTCTTCTTCTCCATGCCTCACAGTGTGACTTCACCCGCACTGGCCCCTCACACTGACAAAAAAACACTGGCCTTTTTCCTTTTTTCTCCATGTTTCCTCAAGCAGTTGAAAAAATTGCATGGGGCTTTTTCCCCTCTGGGGCAAGCATAGCAAGTTAGGTAAGTCTCTTCATAAACACTGGCTATCCTTTTGCTAATAAAATATGAAAACACTTAAGCTGCATCTCAGCTATCCTTCTCTCAGCAAGATTTGGACACAGTCAGTAGTGACTTAAAGAAGAATGTCTGCACAACATATAATCTCAAATTTTTCAGTGAAGCATTAAACTCACCGTAGGAGCGTGGAACTCAGTGAGAGCAGACTCAAGTATCTACTCAACCCCTTGACCTTTGGCTAGGAATTTTTTTCAGAAACATAAAATGTGTTTCAAAATTAGAAAAAATGCATTTGTCATTCTACCTACCACAAGTACACTTGAGAAGAACACCAAGAACTGAGATAACTGCAGTTCGTCTACTCTTTAGTCATTATTACTAGAGCTTTCATCAACACATCCCAAACCTCCCTGGACAACGTCTGACAGCAGGATTACTACTTGAAATATTAAGTCAGATGTTGACAGTATTGCGTCTTTTCTGTTTGAGTCTAGCCCTGTTATATCATTTTCCAATAACCTAATCATAAGAAATAAGTTTACTGTTTTTTTCATGCCAAAAAAGGTTAAACTGAGTTCCACTGACAGGGCAACTCCTATTTTAATTTTATGCATGGACACTTTTTCTTACAGTATCCAAAAAAATTCACAGTTCTTTTTAGAGAGAGCAAAATGAGCAAAAGTTTTGCAATACTTGGCTAGAAATAGATTATTTTTTCTTCAGAAACTCATGCACCAGCAGGCTCAGACAACGTTTGGAACAAATTGCTGGCATGTACTACTTATCTCATATATCTTTCACACTACTAGTTCCATTATGAGGAATAATAAAATGAAGCAAAAGAGCTCAGGTAATAAGCAATCCATTGGTTTGATGTTAGCTCTCATAGGATGTTAGTTAAGTGTGATGTCTGCGAAGCACAGAATTACAAAGTTCTTGCTCTTGAGAGTCATTACTACAGACAGATGCTCTTGGGAGTGGCATGTATTGACACTGTTTACTGAGACAAATCTAGTGTTACAATTATAACAACTGTGCAAGAAAATAATGCTATTTCACACCAATTCTAATATAGAGTATTAATTATATTAAATACAACTGTAATTATTACAGAGTAGTGATTCATCTTCTCATAACTGTTCAATTAATTTGTGCAGACAAAAAAAGTTCTGTTACATTAATCTCTCTTTGAAAAAAGATTATGCTATGCCAGCTCCACTTAAACATGCATGCATGTGTCCAGAGAGGCATCTGTTACCTCAACAAATGTACTCTTGTATGTCTAAATGTGAAATTGGTAATATAAAAAAGTGCTACTAAGTTAAAACACTGGAAGATCCAGACCAAATTCTGTTGTCTGTTTTTAAACCTCTGTTCCACACTGTGTTATTTAGAATAGCTGTTAAACTAACTAAAACACAACACTTTATTCATGGTGTCATCCCAGTGGAGAGACTAAACAACCCCAAGCAAAAGCTGAATTACACAGCACAGTTATCAGAAATGGTTTAGATGCAGTGGTAAAACACTTGGCCCATTCACAAAAAGTGCCTGAAGAAGAACAGTCTATATGAATCTAGAGGAATCTTGCTATGGCTGTACTGTAGATCTGCTATTTTTCACCCCTCTTACACGCTTCGCATCCACCTTGGAATTAATGACCAAGAGATATAGGCCACCTTCAGTTTGACAGTAAGAATTCAGAGCAAAAAGCGATTACTGAAAAGTAAGCAGCCACGATCGCAAAGGTTCATGTAGATGAAGGGGTTTATCTCGTTCCGTCTTTATGGTATTCAACATTCACTAGGTTTGTCCACATGGGCAATTACAGAAGAATCACAAAATACATGAATTCCATTAGAGTTTAAGGCACAGCCGTTTTCTCAAGAAAATAAGGAATTTCCCATATATTCACAATAAAGTATACAAATAATTATTAAAAAAAAAAACACCTTCTTTTTGCTGATATCTTGACTGTAATAATAGCAACACTGCGCTGATACATAGAATGTTTTGGTAATGCTGAAGTCGTAATTAAATAGATACACTTTCAAGAAAGACTAGTTTCATTACAAAAAGTGTTATGATGTAAACATTTTTCTGAACAATGAAGAAAAATGAAGATATTAGAAAGACTTAAACAAAATCAAAAGTTTTAGAAGAAAATCTGATGCTCCATATAGTGTTTTTATAAATACAAACTTCAGTTGGTAAAAACCTACCGGTAGGTAAGCTTAAAAAGACTCTGCAGAATGCTATTGCCTTCTAATATAGAAAAGTCAGTCACATTTTCTTACAGAAAACACTAGTCAAATCATGACTAATTCACATTAAGTCTATCATGGTAGAGTTTTCTTCTGTAAAACACAACATGCGTTTCAAAAAAACATAAACTCTAAACAAAAAAAAAAGATTTTTTTTTTATTTGGTCCATTTTATTTATCTGCTATGTCTGAACACAGTGTGCCTGTGATTTACTCAGTAGTATTCATCGAATAAACAAACAGTAACAAGAAACTCTAAACATAAATTCACATTATTTTATGGTCATTCTTCCTCTGCTTGTCAGGCCTGCTACCTCAGATATATTAAAAAAAAATATTTAAATTCTCATGTCTAGTACCCCAGATATGGTCACATCTACCACGAAAATACTTACATGTATGGTATATGTTTTGTCTGATGCTACTTTACTTAGTTTTTACCATCCTGTTCCTGAACGCCATACAACAACGTTCCATAACCAAATGTAGAGCAAGCTGTGACATTTTTGAGCTAGCCTTTTCTATGTTAGAAAAAACAAGCAGGAAATTCCAAAACAAGCAAAGAAAAAAAAAGAAGCCACCAACTTTTCAGAATATTCAGTCCACACTTTTATGAATCTGGGCACCCGAGTAAAAATGTTACTGCAATATGTCTGCCTCCAAGAACGTGTTTAACCTTTAAGACCCTGTAGCACTTCTAGTCAAAACATATCCATCACCCTTTTGCCAAAGAATTTCTGGTATTTAGTAGAATAACTACTACATGAAGAAATTGTTTCTGTCTCTAAAACTTATCTTTAAGAATAAATAAATTTAAAAAGCATCTAAAAGTACCTTTAAAGGAAAAAAGACTGACAGTTTGCTACTTGAATTTCTGCAGTCAGAATTTTCTGAGGGACATTCTTATTTTTCCAGATAACTTGCTTAGATTATGACTTACATGAGACCTACAGGAAAGAGAGTTCTCTAACTTGGAAACGCATCTAATCGCCTCTGTGGACTGACTATTCTTAAAAGGTCTAATCCTCTCAAAGACTATTCCAAGAATGAACTCATCGATAACATCAGAAAGAAGACAGACTACCGTGCTACTGCCACTGAAGGCTAATATACAGAACCACACAGGCAATTTCCACCTCATAATAATCTGTGGTCCTTATTGCCACTTAGTAATTCAACATTATAAAACGCTACAAATAATCAACCACAGACGTGCTAACTTCGCCATTGTTGTGATGGCTAACAGCCAATACAAGTCAATAATAGCAAGATTTACCTTCACCTACAACACTTGTGCTACCAATATATGCATTCAAAAATGTAAGACGACACTAGACAGCTATAAAACTGTGAGGAACAGGGATTACAAAGTAGCAGATTCGACTTTGCCTTCAACCCATACATTTTTGTTTTCATAGTTTGTGCTTAACCCTACTTCTTTCCTCCTTTGTCAGTAGCTATACAAAAATAAGGATTGGTAGATTAGAGGGAAAGAAGAAGGAAGGCAAGGGAGGGAGAATCTGCTTATTTTGAACCATCCTACAGCTCCATAAAAACCTTTCACAACTTTAATTTAAGGAAATAAGCAAAAATGTTTTTCTCTAAAAAAATCAACTGAACTCACAGACAAGATCTGTCGTTGTAGCACAGCCGGTCCCAGCTAGGCTGGGACTTGTAATACGTTTAAGTACATGATCCTACATCCTACATTTACTCATTGTGCTCCTCTGAAAAAGAAAGAAAACAATTAAAAACAAAAAAAAAACCAAACAAAACATCAAAACAACTTAAAAGCAGATAGAATTGCTTTAATTCTTTCTGTCTACAGCCAGTTTTCTTACATGCTAACCATTCCCTGGTCGGTGCTCGTTATATGGGCTCAGTGTTAAAGAGAAGCTTCTATAGAACTTCTCCATGTAGCTGAGAATTGAGGCCCCAACAGATGGCCCTAAAATAGCTTTGTAACTTGATTTAACATTATCTAAGCTCAATAGAAAAACTTATGCCAGGACTCTGTCTGCCTGCCTGCCATGAAACATCAATATCAATAGAAATATCAATAATAAGTATATAGATAAACATAGACATCTTTGTTAACAAATATAATTAATATATATTAATAAATATAGAATATATAATAAATGTATAAATAAACATAGAAATGCAATTCCTACAGTGATCTGATTTTTGCTTTGGTTTTGGCCCCATAACGGTGGTTGGTTTATTGATCTTAAAAGACCTTTGGCATTGAAACTCCTGAACAAGGATTAGCACTTAAGCTGTAACTCCACAAAGTAAATGTGTTCAAGAAGTCATAAAGGCATCTTTAGGTTTCAGAAGAAGAAAAGATACGAAGACCACAAAGGCTACACCAGAGCCATTAAGTCAACTTAATGTTTCAAAGCAGATGAACTCAGCAAACTGCGTGGGAACTTTTTGCCGATTTTGGTTTTGTTCTTTTGTTTGTTTGATTGATTGTTAAAATTTGCCATTTTAAAAAGCAAGGAAAAACATAATGAATACATATACAGTATATACTCTATACAGATGACACACACTGCAACGGGTCTGGATTCT
Source organism: Ibidorhyncha struthersii (assembly GCA_013398815.1). NCBI lineage: Eukaryota > Metazoa > Chordata > Aves > Charadriiformes > Charadriidae > Ibidorhyncha > Ibidorhyncha struthersii. Next base: position 251,108 of record VZSZ01010140.1, read on the forward strand.
GTCCCTTTATACATAGTCAGCAGCAACACACTTCATTCATAATTCCACTTTAACCCACAGGGCTATTTGCGATTCTAAACAATAGTTTTTAAAAAATCATGCATTCAAAAATAATGCATATTTTAACAGCAATTCTAAAAAATAAACAAAGAAAACACCACCCAGCAAAGAAAAAAAAACCCTGCTCTTACTGCACCTACTGTAACTTTCCTTAGAAACGAACACGGAAGACCTCAGGTTATCATTATCTTTCTGCTTCCCCTGTGCTTAGTGCTTAGCACACCGGGGTCCCGAGATTTTAGGAAGGCAGGTGCTTCCACAGCAGGTATCCAGAGCTTCTGCCTGCCCTCTAGTCCATATTTTCTCTAGTGTACCATATCTAAAATCTCATTAGCTCTGTTATGCCAGATTTGAGTGACAAGAGTGATCTCCAAAATACCAAAGCAGTTTCCCATCATAAGCTGATGAACATTCAAAGTCAATACATTAAGTACAGAACCACATTTTCAAGGATAAAATAGATGAAATTTTTACAAATAGAAGGTAAATTAATGTGATGTTGTTAATCAGAGAAGCAAACCCTAGGTCTCCCTAGGTGGGGAGAAAGTTAAACAAACTTTTATGTTTCTCTGCACTCTGTGAAAAGTGCTCTGATTCTTATGTCTGTTGGGCACCTAAAATCAAACTGTAATAGACTGGGTTGCCTAAATGAAACATCGTTTTACAGTGTTGAAGTTACATCATTGAGAACAGCAAGTAACACCACATGCTTAAATAGGTATAAGTTATATTTAAGTTCACTGTTTGGATGTTCACAGGGTATCTGCAGCACTTTGGGTGTTTTTATTCTATCGGGAAGAAAATATCAGAAATTTTCTTTTTTCCTGTCATCCTGTAGTCATATTTGATGTATTACCTTTTTTGCACTTTTTACAGAAATTTTCTCTGCTCTGGCAGTGTCATTTGACAAAAGCCCTATGGAAACTAAAACAGAATTTATTTTTCAGAGTGTGAAGAAAAAGACTAACTGTAACACAGAATAAAAGAGATAAAGCTCCTAATCATGTAAATGCATTAAAAATACATTATTTTTAGTATTAAAATAGTATTATGTTTAAAATAAGCATAAAACCCTCAGTTATCACACACAAATTTCCCAACATCCTATCATTGTTTTCATTTCCATTGAAACCCAAAATTATATGATAGTCTATCTCCTTAAAAGGGTAAATAAAATAATTCAGGCTCGTGGCTAGGACAGTCGAGGACAGTTTACGAATGCTACACAGAGAAACGAAAAGGGCTCAAAAGTAGAACAGCATTCTGCTTTCAGCAAGTCACAAAATACACTAACATCAGCTAAGGACTACTGGGGATTCAAAGGGCATGTTGGAAGAGTTAGAAAAAATTTGAGTGGAAAACAGGATTATCTGCAACACAGAGGAACACCAGAAGGAACAAGAAGTTTGCCAGTATTTTCAGACTTAGAACCAAACGCAGGAATTCTGATGGAAAATACAGTGACTGAAAGGCAGCTTGAACGTTAGTGATACAACACTGTGTGTAGTATAACAGCGTTTACCACCTTCTTTGTCATGACTATCGTCCTAAAATCTTTCTGTTGCTTCTCATTCCTATTGCATTTATTTGTTTCTCTTTCTAGTTAGTTATAGTTGCAAAATTTCTTGATTTTTTTTTTAAATTTGATCAAAAAAATAAAATGTAATGAAGCAAAAGGAAAAACGGACAATAAAAATTATCTTGTATGTGTTTACCTAAATAGTCACATTTATTTATAAATGCATGAGGCTGGGTCCTCTTGCATTTAACCTGATCTTAAAACACTGACTTTGGAAGTATTTCTTTTTATTTCAGTCCATGTAAGTGAGAAGAAATTCAGACAGCATGCTACTTAAGAATAAATTAATTCAAGAATTTTTCTACAACTTTGTATCATATCAGCTATCCTGATACTCTTGATATTGTGACATATGATATATAACAAATAGAATGTCAGAGAAGGAAAAAGATATTTCAGCAGTCATGAAAAAAAAATTCATTATCATTTTGTCATTTAAACATTAGGAAACAACCTCTAGTGAAATACAGGTGGTTGATCTGTCTGTATGCACATTGCTTCCATCTCTAAACGTGTATTCTACGCAAAATGCAGATGATATTTTTCAAGTAACTTCAAAAACTGGGGGATTATAAGGGAACTTATAATTATTTTCTACAGCCACCTACATGACATTGTCCAATGCCAGGAAATGTAGAAGTAGTATGAGGAAAACGTCTTTTTTTTTTTTTTTTTTTTAATAAAAACTTGACAATGTTTTCCCCATAAGTCTTCCCTGACACTTGAATAGGAACAAGGGAAAATATTTCTGCAGACAAGGAATATTTTCTTAAGAAATCATCCCTAAACATTACTTCTTTATTCACATGGAGAAAAAATAACCCTGGTGAATGACACAAAACTTTCTTTAAAAGCTGACTGTAGTGCTTCCATCACAGTCTACCCTTCCACCTTGTGTCTGATCCCAAAGGACCATCTTCCCTCCTGCAGTTATCAGGTCAGTGAATTACAACTTTCAGTCTGCATTCAGTCACCAGGAGATCCGAAAACTACCAGCAAAAGGGGTGAAAATCTACTGGCTCAGTAATGGCATGGAGGACACGGCTCCTGAGCTTTGGGGCTGATGGCAGTTCATCTTACATCCATGAGCAGAACAATTACTTCCCTTATCTTTGGCCCACCTTTGAAAAATGAGACTGCACTAAAATTCTTTATATGCCCATACAGGATGTGGAGGGCGAAGGCAAATAAATGCTGTGTGCTCAGAATGAACATTTATAGTAAACCAATGCCAATGCAACTGGCTTAGATTATGTTTATGCAAAGTACTTTTGTACATGCCTAATTCATATTAAGCACATCCTTAAATGCTCAATAAGGATTGAGCCTGTGTAGGAATGGGGTTTGGATCATATTTTTTGAGCAGAAAAGGGAAAGTTGCTTCATATACAAACTGGATTTATAGATATCTACAGGAGCAGACTGCTTTAGAATTGCATAGTCTCAGAGTTTTAGAAGCCAAGATCAATGTCTGCACTTCTAAGAATAGTTATCTTAATTTACAGCAAGTATCCACAGAACGACACTTTCAACATGCAACATTCTTTAAAAAAGAAAGAAAGAAAAAGTGACATATCACATTGCGCTTCCAAGAGACTACAGTTCAGCTGAGCACATCTTATTTGGCAAATGTAACCCATCACTAGCCTTGACAAGAAATTAATGCCAGAGGATTACTTTTTTTGTGAAGTGGTGCTGCTGGTTGGAACTGTGGTTCTGTGGCAACTTTCCTTCCTCTTTAAATTGATATATGAGCCTGCTGCAGACAAAATCAGTTCTCCCACTCGGCTGAGCAGACATTATGATTCACAGGGTTAGCACCACTCTAAATGAACTCTGATCCAGCAGTGCTACTGGCAGATCTTATAGCATATCTTTGTCTCTCATCCATGTGGTTTGTGCCATAATGTAAATGAATGAAAAAGATCTGTTCCTCAGACAGGAAAAAATAAGCTAGCTCTGAGCAGCATTTTAAGAAATGGAACTACTCTCTGACTTTCCTTTTTAGGATGAGAAGTCATTTTAAATAACAAAACAAGCCTTTAGATCTTAAAAAAAAAAAAAAAGATAAAGTATTTAAGACATTAATAGAGAAGCTGGACTCTGTTGTCTTCAAGCCTCAGAAATTTCACAAGTAACTGCAAATTGAGCCCAAAAGCACTGCGAACAGCTCTTGTCATTTCATCTTAAACAGCCAAGTTCCAAGAACAAACAGAAGCTTAGAACAAACAAAATTATAGGGGTGTCAATCACGCATCTTATCAACATTCAGAGAATTGCCTGTCTTGATGACAGCTTCTTCCCAAACTTGCTCTGAAAACAGTATATTTTATTCAAATCTGCAACCACTAAAAAGTACTGTCAAAATTCCTGACCTCATTAACAAAAAAAATGAAACTAAAGTAATTTTAGTATCTCCAGGGAAAATATTGTAGATTTACACCAGTGTTTCTGACAACAGAATCTGACTTGATATGTATTGTGCAACTAATGAACAGTTGAAGGCTCAAATATAAGAATTTAAATGCATATTTTTTCCCAAAATCACTGTAAACTACAAAAATATTTTTTCAGTCTAAATCAGACAGACAGCTAAAATTCTTAGACTTGTTTCCCTCTAAATAGCTTTTAATCCTAAATAGATAGTGAACAAAATTTTGGGTTTGCAAATTTCTGTATGAGAATTAAACCAACTTTCTAACACTGATACCTTATATAACCAAAAGTAAAGTTATATATGCCGTAGTGCTTATTTATATGACAGTGTTGCTTGTATACCAAATAGCTAAAATTGTTTCTTTACTGTGCTCAAAAGTGTGAAATTAAAGCATTTGTTAAGACTGTGGGGTGGAAATAAATGGATAACAGAAGACTCTGTGGAGAGGTTAAGACCTGTCTGAACACCCACTTCTCTTCCAGAAAAAAAAAAAACAGTGGGTAGCAAAGAGGGATAATATGCAAAAGCTGAGAACTTCATGAACTGCACAGCTAAATTTTATGGTGCTGAGCCCCAACCATCTATGAACCCCTGCGTACTTCCCATTAGTCAAGGAAACCTGGAGTGTGAGTTGCAAGCTGACATCTCAATCCATGCTAAATTTCCACAAATCATGAGCTGTTATCAAAGCCAGCAGGAACCCAATACTGAGCAAACATCCAGCTTCAGATTAGCATCTTTCCTTGGAAAGATTAAAATTTATTTTATGCTTCAAAATCTTGTTTAAGCTGCAAAAGGAAATGAAGCTGAGAATTATGAACCTGTTCTGCCACTCACTAAATCTGTCCTAATAGGATTTCGCCACCTGTGCAACAGAGAAAAGGAAAGGGAGGGGCAGAGGTTGGAATCAGAGTATCTGTCAAACCGCAGCAGTGACACACGTTATCTCTGCTTTCCAGCTTGGTGCTCTGTGTCAACAGTAACCCCAGCAGAAGAATTCTGGTCAAAAAGATGAACTCTCATATGGGGAAACAGAAAAATGCAACATGGCACTGGCTACTTTTGCTCTTTTCTGACTGCATGATTTGGGAATGGGAGAGCATTCCGGCTCTCAGGCTCAACTTTCAGAGCACAGCTGGAAATTAATCCAAGAATAATTCACATAGAAAGGTTAAACACTGAGGCGAGGAAAAAATCCCACATTTTCTAAATCAGACATTCCCTTTGGATTCACAGTTATTTCCTTCCATTTTGAAATATTCGACCTTTGGATTGAAGGCTTTGTCTATCATGATGCCACATACTTTGGGGACTATCTGAAAGGAAGAAGTATCTCAGTTCAGATGTTTGATACATTTAACCACAGGATAGCTCTTATTGTATTTAGTGGGTTGGGATCATAAACAATAAGAAAAAGTTTTCACTGTTATTAGTTTGCTTCCAGGCACTTGTTTCAGACCCTTCTAAAATCCTTACTGGTATGAATAAGAATGGCAGCTCAAAGTCTTCCAAGCTAGCACCAACCTCTCGCTGTCCTTGCTAGCAGAGGAAAAATAGAAAATATAAACCTATTTGTTTAAATAACCTGCCATACTACTATGTAGCTCAATAAGATTAGCTACATAATAACATGTGGCTCTTCAGATCTTATGCTTAGAATTAACAGAACACGGCAACAATTCAGGCTGAAGCGTATCTAGTTACCAGAGAAAAGGAAACGTAAATCTTTGTTACATTGGTAAACCTAACACATTAAATTAAAATTCATTGATTTCTAACAGCTGAGAATTGGGCCCATTTGGAATTTCAAAGCTCTCAGAAGAAAAAAAAAAAAATCAAAGAACTAAAATGGTGATATCTCCTTCTCTACATTTCAGTGACAAACAGGGCTTTAGCACTGTAGTGCTGTATCTCACTGCAGCTGTTAAAACCACCAGAACATATATCCATATATCAACTCTGAACATACACCCATCTCAACAAAGGGAAAAATTTAACTAAACTGCAAACCTGACTATTAGCCGTTACAACTAGAGCGTCGACTTGGGGCATCTTGTGCATTTTCAAACATTGACTCTCTTTACCCTTTGCCTTCAGTACACCATAGAAATGAGCCTTGTGAGCTCATGGACTGCTTTTTAGATATACTCAGTACTAGCTAATTTTCAGAATCAAGACATTGACAAATATTTTTTTAAACAATACACGAGATGTGTTAGAGAGATAACCTATATCATTAAATTGTTTTCTATTTTAGGGATAAAACACAAAATCTTTATAGAAATTAATACCTTCAGTTTTCTTATAGAATTAAATATATGTTAAGATTTTCAAAGAGGCTAAAATTTGGCATCTGAAATAATTTTTACGTACGCAAATTAATTAATTTTCCAGAGACGCTAAAATATTAGAAAAGTGCAGAAAAGATTTCACTAAGGATCTTGCCCAAGGGGAATTGAAAAGCTTTCTGAGCTCTCCTCCTCATGCTGTACCTCAGCAAGAGTGGTAAGTGCAAGCTTGCAATACGTAAGTGGAAAAAAAAAAATTTTCCAGAGTTTATGGCTATGTCAGATCAACTCCTGTTGTTCAGCAGGAAGGACAGTTCCCTGCTAAGGTTTAAATAGTAGTCAAAACAGTACAGCCAAATCCTCACTGATGCTTAGCCCAAAATGTTACCATTTAATTACTTTTGGGGGAGCAGTTCTGCACACCCTCAGTTTAAAAGTGTTACAGTTAGTAACTTGCAACCCAAAGCAGCTGACCCTTTCTTACAGATTTATGGGTTTACAACAGACTTGCCAGCCAAGATTGTAATTTTATCACAAGATGCTCTTCTTGGGTTGCCCAGAGCATCTTCTTCAGTTTAATCACTTTCCAACCTCCATCAGTTCTGCAATGACTGACTAGAAAGTGATTTTAAACTCTGGTAGTCAGGAAGCTCTAATCTTGTTGGGAAACCTTGTTTGTTAGGAATAGCTGAGATTTTAGATATAAGATGAATTTTGAGATATAGCTGGAAACAGTATGAATTTATGTCTCTCATTAATATCATAAATACACTCAGAGAAAAAAAAAATCCTGTTTTCGCTGCTAGTCAAGTGAAGAAAAATGAAGGTCTAAAACTTCTTGGTGAAATGAGAAACAACTAAGAGGAAGAACAAAAACTGTGCATAGTCAAAGATGTGACAGTTCGTAAACTGAATTGTATTCACTAGGAAACTGAAATGAGTACCACATGGATTTTATGACAATATCAGCTGTTAGACATGGGCTCAATAATCAAGGCCAAAAAGAAAGAAAAAATGGTGTAAGTATATCAAAAAAGTTTTGATTTTAAGGTCTAAGATTTCCTGTAGATTGGTATCTCCTCTTCCCATACTGCTTATGTTGTTGCTATATTTTGGTACACTAATTAGTTTGGCAAATTTTCTGGGGAAAAAAATAAGTTAGACAATTTTATATTATTTCTTCATATGCATGTACTTGTTGGAGTTAATTTTCTTCATAGCAGCCTGTGCGGTGCTTTGTTTTGGTTCTGTGACTAAAACTTTGTTCATAACACACCTGTATTTTTGGGTACTGCTGAGGAAGTAGGCTGTGGGTGGGCAAGAAGCTGGGAGGGGACACAGCCAGGATGGCTGACCCAAACACACTAAAGGGATGTTGCATACCCTTGTGCTCAGTAATAAAAGCTCAAGGAGATGAGTAGGAAGGGGGGATGTTTGCAGTTACAGCACTTGTGTTACACGTGCTGATGCCAACCTTCCCAGGAATAGCCTGAACATCTACCTGCCAGTGGGATGTAGTGAATAAATTCATCTTTTTACTTTGCTTGTATGTGCAGCTTTGCTCCACCTATTAAACTGATGTTATCTCAATCCATGATTCTTCTCTCCATCTTTCTGTTTTCTCCCTGTCCTGCGGGAGAGGGGAGCGACCAAGCAGCGGTGCGAGTGCCTGGCTGCTGGTTGGGGACAGCCCACCCACAGGGCATTACCACAGAATCTGCATTGAAGAATAAGCATCCTCTGGCAAAACCAAAACTGCCAAAAAGAATGACAGCAAACATGGAACCAACCTTCGCAATGACAGAAATAAGGAGACTTTTCCTTAGGAACTAAAGCAGTTGTACTGAGCTTGTTGAAACCTAGAAAGCTTCTGGCACTTTCCTAGTCTCTGCTACCCCCGTGGATTTATTTATCTGTCTCTTGCTGTTTAACCATATATAATAAATTACAAATAAAACATACCACCTTGCTGAAGGCTTACACAAGCGAGTAAGAAACTAGCTGAAGGATGACGTGTAAGCAAACGAAACATTGGCATGCAGGAAAGCGGAATTCCTCATGGCTAAGTCTTGTATAACGCTCCTATTAAAAGGCTTTACGACAAAAAGTAGACTTGCTATGATGAAAATGGATGATGGCATGAAGTTGGGAGACATCAATACAAAGGAGGAACAGAATATTATCCAGGAAAAATTAGGTGGCTTTGAGGTTTGTAATTGAAATGGAATGAAGTGTAATAGAACAAGGGCAAGGGGCTATTAACGTGAATCCATGATATAGAATCAGAGTACATCAGCTAAAAATGATAAAAAGGCCTGGCAGTATTTATTGATCACAGGTTGACTATAAATCACCAGTATGATGCAGCTGTGAAAAAGGCAAATGAAATTTTAAGATGCATCAGAAGTGTTTTGATAGAAGCGGACAGCTATTAAAGCCTTTTTACAAAACCCCTTGCGTGGGAGAGACTTCATCTGAAACATGTCATCTGATTCCAATTATCCACATTAAAAAAAAAAAAAAAAAAGAACTTCCACCAGAACAAATGTGGAAGCAAGCTCCAAGGATGACCAGAGAAACAAATTGCCAATGCTATGAAAGAGATGGGAAGAAAACCGGCTTGTTTAGACCAGCAAAACAAGTTTGGAAATGTAGCATGATTGTTCTTCGGAAGTATATGGTTAGGTAATCCAAAAGGAGGGAAAGAAAATAAGAGTCAAATACTGACATAAGAAGAGAAGCTTGTGAAGTGGGCATGAGTAATCTGAGGCTGGAAACCTGAAGACAGTTGCTAATCAATACTGATGTAAGGCTCTGAAACAGCCTTTCTGGAGGACATCAGGAAGGCAGGACAACCAGTTTCCTAATGCAAATTGCCAAATACATACAGATTTTTGTTTGTGTACTTCTCTGTGATAGCAGAGGACTATTTGACTATCCCTTATGTTTTCTACACCCCTTCTTCTGAGTAGTGCTTGGCACCCACTTCCAATTGGCCTGCTAGGCCATGTCATGATCAGAAATGTTGTTATTCCCACGCTGAATCTGTTAGATTATATAGGAACATAGGATTTGTGCATGTCCCTAATATTTTCAGAGAAAATAAACTCTTTATTTTCTTATCTGAGTTTCACCATCAAATCTTGCTATAGCTGTTTCAAAAATGTAAGAATGGGTGATTTTTAAAATAAGTATATAATAAATTGTGTGTAGCAACATGTGCAGCATGCTTTTTTGAAGAACGGAGAGGGCAGAGGAAAGGAAATCATTTAAGGCAAACCATTATTAACTGAAAATAACCATAAAGTATTGGGAGCCATTTTGCTAAGAAAGACCTAACAAGCACACCATTCCACTCCTGCAGAAATACAAAGATCATTTATCTAGTTACAGTTGCATGATAGGCAAGTTGCACATGAGTTTCCTAACACATTAAAAAAAAAAAAAAAAAATCAGTGGAGCAAATTCCTCAGCTTGACTTTGTTCATGTTGATCTGATTAAACATTCCCATCTCAGACAAAATATAGTCTGCATTTGACAGAGCTGCCGCAAAAGATGAGAGCCTGAAGCATGTAATTAAGGTTAGCACTATGTATTTCCAGCTCCTGTTATCAGTTTAGGAGACAGCTGTTAGCACTAAGCAAATTTTTATTTAAAGGTATCAGAAGGGAAAAGCTAGAAAAAAGCCCATGTGCTTTTCGCATTGCAGTCAGTAAGAACTAGATGATGTTACTGCACCTGAATATTTGCAAAAATACAACCCCTTCCCCTACACACTCCCCCCCCCCAAAAAAACTCCTTGGCAGTCAAGGAGTAATTGACCTGATGGAACACAGAAATTGTGGGTTTGCACTAACAAGGAAAAATATGGTGCATTTGCTCTAGACCATTCTTATAATTTTCCTCAGAGAACTTCAGCGCAGCCTACCAAAACTGTTAAATTTATAATCACTAGATACAACATAGCTGATACAGTAAAATCTTATAGTGGGCAACAAATTAATTGAGCAGTAATTTCAGCAATTTTCTACAAAGTATGCATTAGATGTATTCTCAGTCCTCATTAATTCCAATTCAATGGACTGGTGGTAAAATTGACATAAAAATAATAAAGCACATAAAACACAGAGTCAAACTCTGATGCTTAATGCTGCTAAATTGCAAAGCATCATAATAATGTGTTGGAAATTTAATACAGAAATGCCTACTTTGTTTACCAGCTCTTAAGAAACATGAAAGCTTTACAGTTATACACAAATTAAAATTAAAAACCAGCATAAATTATAATCCTGCTGGATACCACCAATCCATGAGAATAAAAACATTGCAAGAAGGTGTCACCATGAGATAAGCAAAGGCTGCAGAGCCCTTTTCCAACCTTCAGAAGAGCAACATGTAAGTCTGTCCTTTTCCTTGGGAAAGTCTAAAGTAACCAATGGTTTACGGCATAACGTAAGAAGATCTAAAAAGAGTCACTGCCTACTACCTGACAACTAGACCTAAGCTGCTATGGTATTCAAAGATTTGAGGTAGGCAAGGTTGATCAGGTAGAAGAAACTGGCTCCCAGTGGTCTCTGAACAACTTGCAATCTTGTATCACCAACACAGCCGTTGAAGTTGAAATACAACATGGCAATGTTTCCTCATTTTAAATTAGAAAGTAAATTCAGTTCTCAAGATTTTGTGAGGGTTTATTCTCGATAAAGTTACATTTTTAACAGTGACAGCTGTAAAAGTACTTTTGGGTCAGGGCTTGGTAAGACACTAGAGAAAATTTGCACAAATTATTTATTCAGTTTGTCCCTCCTTCAAACCCTACCTTATGATAAATTCACACTAAAAATCTTGCAGACAAAAAGTACAACTTTTCCCTGACAAATTAAATTGAAGAATCAAACCAAGCAACGGAACTGCACTAAGCTTCTGTCAGCTGTTAGTTGCGTGCTACAAACAGGGTATGTAAATGTACGTCAACTTGTTTCTGTAGCTTTAAGCTTTTGGAGTAAAACAAGAGAAACACACAGTGCATCTACATTATAATTTGACTTTTGATCAGGAGTGCACTTTTGCAGCCAATCTCCTTACCCTCCTCCTTTCCCATGATATAGCTCACACTGTGAAGTCTCTCAGGGAGCATGAACGGGATCCTTTTTGAATGAACCAACACTGGAAGTTGTGTTCACTGAATACACCCGGTGCATCCCATTCTGCAACTGAGATGGGTCCGTGGGATCAGGGCAGAGCTAACTCAAAGTACAAGTCCCAGAATATATACAAATACTGTGTCCTGAGAACCTACTGATTTGCTCTACAAATCCACTCCTGTTGGATAGTGCTACTTGCTAATGTAAACATAGACAAAGATAAACAAAGCAGAGTAAGACCAGGGAGAAATAAGACCTTAGGTTATAAAACATCACACAGTGAAGAGAAGTGATATAGAATTGGAAATGTTTGTAATAGAGAATTTGTGAAGACCTCAGTGGATCTGTATTTATCTCTAATAACTCTTCGAGAAGTAGAGAGAATACAGTCATAGTACTCAAAAAGCACTCAGAACTTTGCCATTTGTAAAAACAATTATTTGGTACAGATTCTGAAGAAGAAGGGGTCCAAACCAGAATTCAGTTTACTCGGCTGTAGAAGTCAGGTGTACAGCATGACTGAACAAATTTACATTCTTGACTGACGTTCTTGAACGTATGTCTGAAAATACAAAAATCTGCAAGGCTTGAATTGTATTTTTATTGTACAGTTAACTGTTCCAAAACCACTCTCTCGATCGAGGAAAACAACTACGAATATTTTCTCTTGATTAAAAAAAAAAGTGAAAACTTTGTTTTACAACCTGGCAGCCCAGCTTTCATTTTTTAAAAAAAGTAGCCCAAATGCCTTTCAATATTTCAGTATGAAATAAGCAGAACTGAATATGAACGACATGCTACAATTGCAGTTGAGAAAGGACTTCGAACTAGAATGTATAACTACATTTCCTGAACAAAGACAATGAGATAGTTTAGCTCTTTCTTTCCAGGGCTGGGGAAAAAAAATAACAACAACAAACCAAACACCCAACCTTTAGAAAGTGAAATTAATTTCAAATCTGTATAGATCTGTACAGAACAGGGAGAATCTGATATATTCATCATCCTCTATTTCCTCCATTAAATCATCACTTTACAACCAACTAACCTGAACGAGTTTCAGACTTAACTTTGTGCTTAAAAGGTGGATTTTTTTTGAAGGACTCTACTTTTAGTGATGAAAGACAAGCAGCTACAGCTGACACAGGGAGGAAAAAATGCCCTGCCAAAAAAAGACACTTAGGGCAAATGATGAGATACGTTTAAGGAAAACCTGTCACTCTCCTCTCTTATCTACACTTATACTTGGAAGCCAAAGTTCAAATTTCTGATTGTTCCAACAAATTCTTGCCATATTCAACTCGAAGTCATTCAGAGAGAACAAATGGCCAAAACCATTTTCTTTTTACCTATGTTTGTAGTATGTTCCTTAGCCATCACATCTCCAGAAGGGCAACAAAAAAACAGCAAAACTCAACCTCTTCTAAAGAAGCCATGACGAGCAGAGATTTTATTTCATATGCAACTTCAATAACCATTTAAGGTGTGAAAAAATTTTACTGGAGTACAAAGAGTCTGAAATTCAATAAGAAAAAGCGCTGTCTTAGGTCGCTAGATGTTTCGTGCAGCTATTGTTCATACTGCCAGGTAATCCTGAGTATCACAATGTTGACAGAAAAATTAAAAAAAATTGCTATGGTTTGAGAACATGCTTCTTTGAGTCTATTATACAAAGATGACAGTTGGAGTGACTAATATGCAGCCTTTTTTTACAGTTCCTTTTTAGAATACACCTGAGGTTTGTTTGCCTGTCACTCAAGCTGTAACTAATTTGTAGTTATTGACTGTTGCACATTTGCAAAAGAGATCATCTTCTTTAAGTTCCTTTTTCTTCCCATCGTTCTCAGTTCACATTTTCTGCCATCTACGTGAGTTGCATTGTCCTATACAATGCAGTAGAACTAAATCTCAATGCAAAAGTATGCTAAATTACTCAGCTAAAACTACCCTTGCACTTTTTTTTCCTGCTAAAATTATGAAAATGGAGGGAAAACACAAACACACAGGGCTAGTCATCTATTCAAATCAAAATCCTTAGTATGCAAACAGATCTTTAGGCAGAGCACAGCACAAACAATTCAAAGACAGGGCTTCTCCAAAGAGGAAATAAAAAAAGATTCTGGTGAATTTAAAAATCCAGAGTTGTTTATTCTATTCAAAATAGTTCAGTCATTTTGCATTCTGCTCAGTGTTCTGAAGCTGATATTAAGCATACATTGTAAATGGACTTGAAGACATTTTTATAGTAGCTTGCTAAAGAAACAGATGTAAATCTGACAAAAATCAAGGGAGGGAAAAATGGGCCTGGAGAGGGGTAGAATAACCTGTGAAGGAAAGTTACAGAAAACATCCAATCTATCAAACTATCAGCAGGGAGACTGTCAGCATCCTGAAAAACGAAAAGAAAAAAAAGTCAATGCTTAAGATTTCTGAATAGCTTTTCAATGCTGCTATAGTATTTTTAGGCTTAAATATAATAGGAACAGATAAATCACCTTGTGTTTCATGCTGTTGCCCATACGTGGGCTAGGAAAGCACCACCCAGGGCCAAGACTTGCAGCCTTTGTCTTCCCTCTGTATTGCAGGGTTTTCAGGTGCTCTTTAGGACCTATTGTTCAATTCACACTAAGATTAATTAGTGCTACCACAGGGGGAGACTATTTTTTGCAGGTACTTCTGATATTTCTGAGGACAAACAAGGCCAAATTAAGGCAGGCAGATGATGGTGTCTAGTTCCCTGATTTCCTAGAGCTATTTGCTTAGTTCACCATTTTCTCCTTTTAGACCTCTATGTTACGGAGATTCAGACATACATAACATAATCTCAGCTTTCTGTGTCTAGACAGTCTGCAAAGAGGTTTTGATATATCACATCCTCCAAATATTTCCTGCCCCAATGACCAAAGCAATAAATCTCTAGTACTCTGAAGCACTCATCAGACTTCCAGTGCAAGCTCATGGGTAGTCAATCAATAATGCACATGTGCAGGAGCTATCTGACACAAGTAGCTACTCAACAGTTATTGGTAACTAGTTATTTGACCAGCTATTTGACTCTGGTGTGCTGGGAGACAACTGGAGCTACTGTTCTGAATGGGAAATACTGGAAAGATGGCTGAACTGTTCTTTTCTGCCCATACACTATTTCTGGATGGTAAAGCAGACCTGGCTGGTAACCTTAAGAAGAGTGTAAGAGCTTTCGTTACCACGCACAACCAAGTATGCATAAAACTCAGCTCTGGGCTGTACACTAAAATTCCTTTTCCTGCTACTCTTGGCAGTTCAGAGGAAGCAAAGGGTCATCAGGTAACTTGTGCTCCATTGGGTTTATCCTGCAGGGGCAGGCTGGGACCATGAGAAAGTGACCCTCTGCAAAGATGTACTTGGGACTCTACAATTCCTCAGTCAAGAGTAGCAAATGATCTTTCATTTGGCATATGGCTACACACAGCTAAAACCACCACCACCTCCAAAGACAATAAAAATACCAGTAGCATTCTGGTATTCAACAAGGGCAAGTGTAGGGTCCTGCACCTAGGCTGGAATAAGCCCATGCATGGGTATAGGTTAGGGGTTGACCTGCTGGAAAACAGCTTTGCAGAGAGACCTGGGAGTCCTGGTGGACAACAAGTTGACCATGAGCCGGCAATGTGCCCTTGTGGCCAAGAAGGCCAATGGTATCCTGGGTGACATCAAAAAGAGCATGGCCAGCAGGTCAGGGTTGGTCATCTTCCCCCTCTACTCTGCCCTGGTGAGGCCGCATCTGGAGTACTGTGTCCAGTTCTGGGGCCCCCAATTCAAGAAAGACAAAGAACTACCAGAGAGAGTCTAGCAGAGGGCTACACAAAGATGATCAAGGGAATGGAGCACCTCTCTTATGAGGAAAAGCTGAGACCCAGGTCTGTTTAGCCTGGAGAAGAGAAGACTGAGAGGGGATCTTATCTACGTTTATAAATATCTAAAAGGTGGTTGTCAAGAGGATGGGGCCAGACTCTTTTCAGTGGTGCCCAGCAACAGGACAAGGGGCAACAGGCACAATCTGGAACACAGGAAACTCCATGGGAACATGAGGAAAAACTTCTTTACTTTGAGGGTGACAGAGCACTGGGGCAGGCTGCACTGAGACGTTGTGGAGTCTTCTCCTCTGGAGATATTCAAAACCCATGCAGATGTGTTCCTGTCCAACCTGGTGAACCTGTTTTGGCAGGTGGGTGAAACTAGATGGTCTCCAAAGGTCCCTTCCAATCCCTACCATTTTGTGATTCTGTGGTTCTGGATGCCTGGGAGAATGCTAGTAACATGCTCCTATGATACACTCTAGGGCTGAGTCTGAGAACACGACTGGTGGAAGGACTTCCCAGAGAATATTAATAGAATAAAAGGATAGTTTGTGTTAGAAGTGACCTTTAAAGGTCACCTACTCCAACCTCTTTGCAATGAACAGGAACACCTACATCAGGTTGCTCAGAGCCCTGTCCATCCTGGCCTTGAATGTTTCCAGGGATGGGGCACCTACCACCTCTCTGGGCAACCTGTTCCAGTGTTTCACCACTCTCATCATAAAAAAATTCCTCCTTATATCTAGTCTGAATCTACCTTTGTTTAGTTTAAAACCATTACTCCTTGTCCTATCACAACAGCCCCTGCTAAAAAGTCTGTCCCCATCTTTCCTGTAGGCCCACTTTAAATACCAAAAGGCCCCAATAAGGTCTTCCCAGAATCTTCTCCAGGCTGAATAACCCCAACTCTCTCAGCCTGCCCTCCCAGGAGAGATTTTTCCATCCCTCTGATTGTTTTTGTGGTCTTCCCCTTGACCCACTCCAACACATTCATGTCTAATATTTTAAGGTAATGCACAAATTTGAATTGCCAGAAAGCAACAAAAGTAGGAGCTACATAATAACACTGTAAGGGACAAACTCACCTGAGAAGGAAGGTGAGGGACTGAGCAGACATCACCTTCTCTTCTTACTGTGACAGGGGACGTCTGCAGTCCCACACTCAGTACTGAATATCATTACAAGACTATTATATCTAAAATAAGGAAGAGGATGAATTTATGACCCAGTATTTTGCTTATCAAAAATACCAAGTCCTGGTCTTATTAGCCTCGATGTAAAATTATAATAATACCATTGATTAAAGTAGAATTTTCTGGGTTAAAACCAGCCTAAGAATATAACGTGCACCAATTGTCTTGATCACCATGTGTAATTACCTACTGAACTGCAGTTAGCAACTTCTTGAGTCTTCATTCTCTAAAGAATCTGATTATGAAGTACGGTTTCAGAACTGCAGCAATGTTATCTATGGATCAGTCTATAATTTACTCTTGCAAAAAATGCAGTGTTACTATTCCCCTTTATATAAAACCATTAATAAGCTTGTTGCCAATCGGTTAGTGTTGTTGAACTATGAACATCAGAACAAAACACAGGCTGAAATTGCTACATGCCCAGAAGAGAGGTACAGCAGGTAAACTAGACCACCTCACTTTCTGCCTTGAAATTCAAAGCACTATTAAGCAATAAGGTAACAGAAAATACATTTTTATAACCTATTTCAATTTTCCCAGTGAAAGTTATTATCTTAGAAGCTCACTGTTCCACCAACAGTGACAACACATCTCGCCTGGTAAATAAACCTGAAGAGACGCAAGCTAACAAATATTTTCTGCAGATAGAAATCTGAACAGGTAACAACTAAATACTGTTCCACGCCAGCAGACAATGTTTTCTTTACATTTTTAGTTGCTTTCATCATGAGTTTCTATAACACGTGTGATACACGTACATGATTTTTTAGTAAAAATTATTTAGCAACACAACAGACTCTCCTCAATATTAGATAGCAATGATAATATTAATATTAAAATGATTAAATAGTCTGATTTGGAAATAATACCGTTCTTCTTGCAGTCTGGGTAAATGGCAGAATTTTAAGACAGAGGGTAGAAAACAGAGAACTGCTTATTTTTGATGGAGTTACAGGAAAAAAAGCAAGAAAGGAAAGCAAGAAATTCTATTTGGCCACAACTCAATTTAAGATTATTTCAGGCATCAATGAACAAAGTGAGATGTAGAGTTTGAAAGAAATTGCACAAAAAGGAGAGAAAGAGACTGACAACAAAACAAGTAAAGGAACATATTGTGTGTTTAGTATAGTGAACTTAAGATGGTTTTCCCCTCAAAGAAAGCATGTGCAAAACCAGAAAAGAATTAGAATTTGTAAGATGGAATGTATAGCAACATGCAATGTTCATTATTGAGAGCATTATTATTTGTCTAGAGAGATAGTAGGCTTTGATTACGTAATTAGTGTTACCCTGTTTTAAGATGCTTTCGATGCACCTCCAATGTATACCTGAGAAACAAGATGACCACAAGGCACACAAGAGAGATGCTACGCATCCTATGTAAATCGCCCGAGAGGAACCTACATTCAAATGCTTATTTCAGTAACTATTTGCATCTCCTTGAACCTCAATCAATTATATTAGTTCCGTTCTTCATTATAAAACCACAGGGGAACATATTTTTAGGGAAAACAAGTCAAGTTAGAAACAACTAATTTCTAAGTATAATATGCCAGACAAAATTTAAAACACATATCACTAATAGGTAATCACAGCAATCTGATGAGTGTCCAGAAGGAGAATTTTTACTGCTGTTCAATCACACTAAACGTAACATGCCTCGGTGCCGAATACAGTTGATCAGACACAACGCCAATGTCATCCATTCTGTGTTTTTGGCAGGAGCATTGCTGAAGAGCTACCTGTCACAAGCACTTTCCTGGGGAGTGCAATAATGAGTAACATTAAGAATTCTGAAAAGACACCACAATCACACATAAAGATTTCATTCAGAGAACTAACGCAACCTGAGTGCCACATGAGAACAGCCACAGCATGACGTTTCATTGGAGGAATAAAGAAACAAAGTTTTCCATTTCTAAGCTGGCATTCAAGCTAGTCATGCACATATTCATATATTATTTCATTCATCACAGATCAGTGAAAAGTTAGAGGAAAAGATCACAGATGCTGGAAAATTTTCAATCACCTTCAATAAGGCCACAATTTATTTCATCTAAAACGTACTTGCTTTCACAGCTGCATTTTGAATACAGGTTTAGATCTACAAAGACAAAAGAACGTTAAAAGAACATGATTTTAAAGCTGTACAGTCAAACTCACAAGAAGTCAAAACCATCATTGTTAGGGTACTCTACTCAACCATGAATTCACTTCACTTTTTTATATATATTACGCAGTTTCTAAATGGCTGCCTTTCTCCTCCCTCCCAGAAACCCTGTGCCATTACATACATGTGATAAATGAAAAGTTATTAATGATCAGCTGGTCAATATTTGCTGCAAACTGTGAAAACTGTGATGAACCTGTTAAATCTGTCCATTTGTCTTGAACTTTCAATGGCACTTTTCAGAACAGAGGAGTGTTTCACAAAACTTCATCGATCTTTAAAATGGACAGCAAAATGAAAGATGGTATCACTCCATTTTATAGATAGTTAAGGCATAGTCAGACTAAGGAAAAAAATCCTATTAATTTTCACACCCAACTTGACAACTCTAGCAAATGATTTTCCAGAAGGTGATTGCTATATGGTACGTCACCCATTCAAACTAACATTCCCATTGGCTTCAGTTATAAGTGCTCGGCGTTTCTGCAAGATATTTCTACAGAATTTTGAAGCTCTTACTGTGAAAAATGAGAAGTGCGTTTATTAACCATTTGTAAGAAGAATGGCTTGAGTAACTATCTAGTGTACAAAGGAGCATAAAGGCAAGAAGAAAATCCTTAGGGCAATAATTAGATCCAGTATTAATCCACCATCCCAACCACTAAATAATGACTTTCAAAAAAGACAGAAGACCTATGACAACTTACTCTACCACAGAATGACAGTAGCTCCACTTTATGGAAGAGTTCCTTTGAACTGTTCAGAACAACAGGTGAAGAAAAAAAAAAAAACACAACAAAAAACAAACACAAGAAGACCCACGTATTTCAAGTTTGCAGGATCTTCCACCCAATTCAGGTTCACAGGAATTTGTGCCCAAACGACAGCCTTGTCTCAAAAGCAACTTTGCAAGTAGCCATTGTAAACCAGGGGCACTGCTATGATGCAGCCAGCCAGATGAGCAGTTTTATAGCTTGAGAAGCTGCCATAGAGTGACTATGTGGGAATGTCTACGTTATGAACGCCGCACATTCATCAACTAAATGGCCTGCCAAAGAGAAGTTTGAGGAAGGCCAGAAAGAAGAAAGTACAATCAGCCTAAAGACCTTCTGGGCCTCCAAAATTTCACTGAAATACACATGGTGACAGGGAATATTTCTATCTTGACAAATAAAAATCTGGCAAAAAGGATACAGATATTTCTGATATACAATATTACATTCTCAAAGGAGGTGTATCTACTGAAAATATAGCAGAGGGATCACAAAGTAAAATACTTCCTGTGATAAAGGTTTCCTGACAACAGAGGAACAACGAGTCTCTGAAGTCTAATGGTCCATTCAGAGCTCAGATAGAAAGTGAACTTTAGCGGATACAACTCTTCTGCGCATTCACCGCAACTCTGCCCTCCCTTGTCCTTCTCCTAATTTATCTAAATCCACCACGAAGGCTCCCTCAGCAGGCAGTCTGCACAACCTCAGCTACCTGCTTTCCCAGCCAGCTGTCAAACAGCTGCCCCTTATCTTTAACTTTAGTCCCAGCTAGCATATCCCTAGCTTTAGTCCCGAACTGCTTGCTCTTTGCCAATTCTTCTTCACTTACACAGTCTAGCTCTCTAACTCATCTTCTGTAGCCAGCCTCAGTTTTCCTCCTATATCTGCTCCAGCCTTGTGGTCCCAAACAATTCCTTTTCCCCCACCTAAACTCAGCTTTCTGTCCCTTTTGTACTTAATCA
Source organism: Ibidorhyncha struthersii (assembly GCA_013398815.1). Taxonomy (NCBI): domain Eukaryota; kingdom Metazoa; phylum Chordata; class Aves; order Charadriiformes; family Charadriidae; genus Ibidorhyncha; species Ibidorhyncha struthersii. Next base: position 271,557 of record VZSZ01010140.1, read on the forward strand.
ACTAGCGTGCAGCTCTATGCACACACCCATGCAGGATCTGAGCAGTACGCTCAAGGGGAATCAAATATTCACAGAAGGAGTTATCATTACTCACCTTTATTAGTCTGTTCCCTTTCTTTTCATATACCTTACTTTAGGATATTTTAGACCAAAATAAATATCTTCCCCATTTGATTATCCCTGTGGACCGCTATACTTAGCTTTTTCTTCTCTAAGAAGGTAATTTATAACTCTTGTGCTTCAAAGGCACATGGGTAGAACTAATAACAAATATTTAAAAAATATGCTTCATAAAAGATCATATAAGGGAACATAGATGAGCTGATGATAACTTTACATTTGTGACAAATGTTTTAGTTCTTAATTTACTGAAACAAGTTACACAAATTAAAGTTATTACTTCAGCTTTGTCTAAATTTTAAAGGCCCCCTTGAATAACAACTCTAGCTAATGAAGTTAAAGAAACAAATAAGATGTACAATAGACATTTAGAATACTGACTCCTTTAAAATCTGGGGGGAAAAAATCTCTTTGAAAAAGCTTCTGACACTTCTGATTTATGTTGGTTCTTCCTATCTGTAATAACACTATTTGTAAGGAGTCCGCATTAAAGGATTACCGGAGCATATAACTGGAGGATGAGTTAATTAGGTTGTTTTGTTTTAACAAAATATGCTATTCAAAGAAACTTGTATTTACCTGCTTAAACACCGCTAGATAAAAGAAAAAAAGGTTGTCAAAAGAAAAGCCATCTATAAAGGAAAAAAGGGAGAAAGACAGCATTTTCTGAAAGAAAGTAATGGGAAATTTCTGAGCACTGATGACAGTTCTATCCAGGAGAAAACTGTCTTTCCTTTAACGTCAAAGCATGGGACCAAAAAACAGTCTACAGTTTTTGGGTTCAACCAAACCAGCATAAGCAACAACAAAGAGTTGAGCCACAGTCTTTAACACAGCTAGATATTACAAGACTGCAGCCCCCGACCATCACTACATGACCAAGCTTCACTCAAAAGAAAATGCAGAAAGCCCAGTGTTGTAAAGGGAGATAAGATAAATAGGATACACCATGCTACAGTCTGCAGACATGCTGTGTGGAAGATGCATTGTAAGATATTTACTCAAGACTAAGGTCCTTGTAAATACTTCCAGGAGCTGTAAGGTACGTTAGGGGCATTATGGGAATGCAATTATCACAATACAAGCAATGTTCACATTAAACTTAGTGGATACCTGTCAATGAATTTGCTTAGGCTGGCAATGTTGCTGTGCCATGCTGCCTTCTCCCCCCCTCTCGCTCTACCCCTGCCAGTATTACTTAAGCACTCGGTAACAGCCATAACGTTGCATTCTATATTCCTTATCAGCACATCACCTCTCTCATATAATAGCAACACTGAAAAAGGCAAGTGACCAGCCAACCTCTTTTCAAAAAGTCAAGATGAAAAAATCCCTAATTTAGTCCATTTCCCGCTCTAGCTTCTGTACAAGGTAAAATCAGTATGACAACAACACGATCTGAAGAATAACCCAAATACTATGGGCTTTCACTTGGTAAAGTATGTACACTTATAGAAAGGAAGGTGTCCTTTAGTTCAGCCTTGTGCTATGACAGTAATCAGTGCCCCCATCAACCTTCTGGTGTACTTCTCTTACTAAAACGAAAGGCAAGCATGAGCACAGACTGCAGGCAATGTACGGCCCTTCACACAGATTTACAATTTTCTACACAGCACATTGATTGTATACTTTACTTCCCAAAGAAACCTCAAATAGGAAGAAATGTGCTAAGAAACAAAGGAGAGAGAAATGTCTGTAGTATAGATTTTCTCAGCAATCTCAGGAGAGAATGAAAAAAAACCCACAGAAACAAATAAAACATTCTGCAGCTAGTTAAACTAGGCAAATTCTTTTCTTTAAATTATCCCAATGATTTCCACATACAATTTATTGAGTAGGCAGCTCAAGTAGATGGATGGATATTTAAGAAAAGATGCATAGTGATCAATTGAAATGACAACCACATTTAACATTATCAAGAATTACCTGAAAAACCATTTACCACAGTCATCTTTTGCATCTGGCTGTCTAATGGTGCTTTTAATGAAAGAGACAAGCATAACTTAACTAATTACTTAGAGATATTGAAATCCGTCATGTCAGTGACTTCTTAGCATACATTTTCTTGGACCTTCAGCTTTTTTCCTTCAAAGTGGAAAAAATTAGAATTAGGCAGCTTTCGAAGTTATGAAATATGAGGTCATATTGTGACAAATTATACCACTCAAAAAAGAAAGTAATTCTAATTAAAAATCCATCTCATTTGAAAGAGCAACTTTCCATCATGTAAAAATTGGAGATTCCAGTGAGAACTGTTTTGCTTAGTTGAGTTAGAAGGTGTTAGTCAACACATTGATTAGTTTAAACCAAAAAATGAATGCTCCTGTTGTTGTACTGTCATTGCTCTCATTAGAACGAGAGGAATGGAGTTCACATTTTTGTTTCTCCTCCTGAATATCCTCCTGACGTAACCCCAAAAATCTTCTACAGTTCCTTGTCTGCTTTCCAGTAGAGGAAAAAGCAAGTATTCTATTTGCTGATTCAACCAACATCTTTTGCCCAATTTTATCCGGACCTTGTTCTTAGATGCCAGATCACATATACTCATTGAATCACAGAACCAGAGAATACCGGAGGCTGGAAGGGGCCTCTGGAGATACTCTACTCCAATGCTCTTGCTCAAAGCAGGATCAACTGGAACAGGTTACTCAGGGCTGCGTCCAGCCAGGTTTTGAAGATCTCCAAGGATGGAGACTCCAAAACCTCCCTGAGCAACCTGTGCCTGTGTTTGATCAGCCACACAGTAAAAACAGTTTTTCCTTGTGCTTAAACACAATTTCCTGCATTTCAGTTTGTGCTCTCTTGGCCTTTCACTGGATACCACTGAGAATAGTCTGTCTCTGTCTTCTTTGCACCCTCCCATCAGGTATTTATACACAATGACAAGATCCCCACCACAGATTCAGGGTGAACAGTCTCAGGTATCTCAGCCTCTCCTCATCCGAAATACAGTCCAGTCCTTAATCACCTTAGTGGCCCTTCACTGAACTTGCTCCAGTAGACCTATGACTTTCTTGCACTGGGAGCCCAGCACTGGACACATCATTCCAGATGTGATATTGTCAGTGCTCAGAAGAGAGGAAAGATCTCCTGCTTTGACCTGCTGGCAATGATCTTTCTATTGCATCCACAGATACCATTCACCCTCTTTGTTGCAAGGGCACCCGCGCTTGTGTCTCTTGCAAAGCTGCTTTCCAGCTGCTGAGCCCCCCCCAACACGTACTGGTGCATGGGGTTAGTCCTCTGCAGGTGCAGGAGTTGGCATTTCCCTTTGTTGAAAATCATCAGGTTTCTGTCAGACCATTTCTGCAGCCTGTCAAGCACAATCATCTGGTGTATCAGCCACGCCTCCCAGTCTCGTATAGTTGAAGATGCATTCTTTCCCATCATCTAAGTCATTAATGAAGCTGTTAAACAGAATTGGACCCAGTACCAACCCCTGGGGAATATCAAGTAGTACTCAAGGAATATCACATGCTTTTGCACGTATAGCTACTCTAGATAATTTGCTTATAATTTTCAGGTGCACAAAAATACCTGAGTCACCCAAAAAAGTCTAGACAATGTGCACAGAAATAATACAGTAAGAATATTAGTGGACAGAAGCAAGGAGATACATTTTTTTCTTAAAAACCCTAAAAGTCTGGTTTATCACCACCGTTAATGCAAAGAAATATGGACTAGAATACTATTTATTGACAGTGATAGCTTATTCTATTTGTGTGGTGAGTATTAGTATGTACTGGTTCCAAAGGCGTTACCAAAGACCTTTGTTCCTCTATTTCAAAGAGCAATTGTTCAGGGGTAAGTTCACCAATTCTAAGTAACTTATTTCTGAATTATAGTCTGCCTTCAGGCCAAAGTTGTGCTAGGAAACACATACCTTTGTAATCGCCAACCTCAACTACGTAGTAGCTACTAAGTTTTCCTGCATATTCTTTCATATACTTTCATGTCTTATGGATCCACATTCCTTTTTCAGTCAGGTTTATTGATTGCATGGTGTCATGCTCCTAAGACGCTGCAGAGATGTTTATCCTTCAGGTGAATCTGTGACAGTAGACCTTCAACCTTGGCCCACAAAACAGGTTTCTATATGTTCAAAAAAGTGCACTGCAGTTAGTTCTAGTCAAAGGATCCAAGCACAGTCTATAAATCTAAACATGTAAGTTTTCCCAGATAATGACCTAGCTTTATAAAAGTATGAACAAACCCACTTTTCTACAATTGTTGGGTCATGTTACTGACTACATATTTTTTCTAGCCCAAATGACTGGACATTTGTCCTTCACAATCTTTTGGGAAAAACAAAATTTAACATTACAGTTTTCAAGAATCCTAAGAAATTGTGTTCCATTACCTAAGACGTGTTCTTTTGAAATTCTTAAGCGTACAATGATGACAGGAATTATACATTTTATTTTACAATGTTAACTTTATACTTCAGTGTCTTCTTTCAGCAAAATAATGGGTTTGATTGTTTGAAAAATCTTAAAATACTTTATGGTTGATGCTGATCCTGAATACTAATGCAGCTGAGAGCAGCAAACAAAAATTACAGGTGAAAACTAGCAGTTTTCCTTCTCAGGTGTAGCAAGACTTTATTATACCAGTAGATAAAAAGATTTAGGAAATTTACATTACAATGGGTAGCTTAGCTTTCCATCTGCCCAGATCTGACTAAAACTGCCATCAGTTGGCATCGCGTATATCTATGCTATATATCACACTGTATTGCATACAATCATATATGATGCTTAGCAAAAAATGAAAGAGATCAGATTCCATACTCATCAAAGCAGTTTGTAATATTAGTTCAAATCATTTAGCTTTAACTATCTGTATTCTAAATGTTATTTCTTAAGAACTGCTACTGGCAAAAAAAAAAAAAAAAAAAAAATTATCCAGGACAGTAATACTAAAATATCTTTCTAAAAATAACAAGAAATTAATCCAGCCTTTGTTGACATTTCTTATTTAAAGGCAGCACTGCAAAAGCACTAGACCACAATATGCTTGCCGTTACATTAGTTCTTCTCTCTGCCTAATACTATCAAAGACAAAGAAATCATGTTTTCCAACGTCCTTAGAATCCTTTTTCCTCATAAAATGAGGGAATCTTACAAAACACTGTCCTGAATTACGCTGAGCCTATGGAGTCTCCAGGTAAAGGTGGGAGTGCACCACCTTACAGGAGGCTCTCAAGTGGTTTCATACAATGCATTAGTGCTCACGTTCCTGAGGTCACCTGGCAACATTAACCACTCTCAATGTGAGAGGAAAAGAATCTAGCTAACACTATGTCAGTACTAAGTACAGCACTAGTGATTTAAATATTATACATGGGTCCAAAGCCAGATGCCTATTTTATAAAGTAAAGTTTGGGGCTCAGAGGTATTAATGTGAAACGGAAGAATATTGGGAAAAAAATATTCTTTGCCTGGAAAGTGTAATGTGGGTTAGCACCATATGCATCTTCTGACTTCTTGGGTAGGTTAAAGTGAGAAAGAAAATCTGACCAGCATGATAATATGTATCAGATGTTTCCCGTGTGTCAAAAAGAAGACTATCATTCACATTTTAAACACCTCTTGACATGCAGCAATGCTACTAAAACCAAACCAAACACCCACTTTTAATCAGTACTTTTCTTCTAGCAGGTAAAGGTAAATTCATTTAGGACACGAAAAAAAGGGGGAGGACACACCATATGAAGAAGAGAGAGAAGAAAAGTTAACAAACAAATCCACATCCACAGATAAAACTATTTTCTAAAATTGAAGGAAATAAATGGCTATTAATATCCCAGGGAGAAGTAGCTGGAAAAGTATGTATTTATGCAGAACTGGCAGCAGTGATTCAGTGGTGGGCCACTGGTTTTTGTCAGACTTTCACTGCATAAATTCTAGTGCAAAAATATAATTTTTACTGTGGATATAAATTAAATTAACCTTCATAACTGAGACCAACTGCTGGACTGAAGCAACACAGAACATACACGAAAAGTTATCTAATTAAATACCCAGAACACTTGCAGCTATGAAGAAGACACACAGTGAAAAGAAACTAAATGAAATGTTTCATACGACACAGACCACATTTTAAAGTGCTTGCCAAAACAGGTCCCAAACAGGCAAGAAAGAGTACCACCAATCTTAAATCTAAGCCTAACAATGCAGACAGCCTAATTCATTTGGATTCACTGAAGCCACTTCTAAGGAGGTGCTCTCACAGAGTACAAGGTCTCATATACTCAAAAAAAAAAGAACGAAAAGTTGAACAAAATAATCAGATTTAGGTTTGGGTTTTTTTTTTTTTTTTTTTGTTGGTTTGTTTGGTTGGGTTTTTTTTTAAAGATCAGAGGCATGGGATATCAAAGGGTCTGCATAACGAGCACTGAAAGCATAACACCAAGCCGCAGTCCAGTGAACAGCACTGTAAGGGTGCTCTGTGATTACCAACATATTAAAAATACGGATATTAAAATGCCAGAAGATTACAGACAAACAACTGAAGCTACTGTAAAAATCACATAAAAATATAAAATTATGAATATCAGTGATGTTTTCAGTAAAATAAAACTGACTAGACCTGAGCAAAGGATCAGATTTTAAGCACAAGTAGATGGTACCTCACTTAAAAGCTAGATGAACGTGAACTAGTATTAGACTGAGAAAACACATTGCACCCTATATAATAGGAAGTAGACCTACCAGGATTTATTATTTAGAAAGGGAATTAATCCAAAAGCATCCATTAGGCACTGCTATGAAGAATAAAAACAATGCGTGTAAGATCAATAGCAGCTAATGCCAACATCTGAAATCCAAATTAACTAACACCAACTACCGCAATAAATGAGATACCTTCAAGTCAATGATAGCTACCTGCCCTAAACACTGAAATGTACCAGTCAGGTGTCTCACAGCTGGAATTACAATTATATATTTTTCCCTGCTGTCATTTTGAATACACATTCTCAGTACTGAACTTAGCTTTGAGCAAAATAATCCCTTTTTTTGGTCCTTCCTCCTACTCTTCTTTCTACCCTCAAAGTCACCCTACCAGATTGTAAACACTCTACAGTGAGAGTCTGGATGAGTAAGCGTGTGTAATCGACTCTGACTCTGTGCAGTTGCAGATTGAGAGCAAGCAACATGAAGTTTCTTGCCAGTGGCATTGTACTGATGGCTTTAGCTTTGATTTGGTATTCATTTTTCACAACACCTGCACCCCTGATGTAATGGCAGGTTAACTATCCATGCTTCTTTTTAAAGGAAGTACTCAGTCAAACACTACACCGATGTCTTCACACTTACAAACAACAAAAGGCTTCAATGAAAGCTTCTAATCAAATCTCACAATAACGGAGAAGCAGATACACGCAGTGGAGGCTATTCATGTTATTCCTCTTTGTGTTTCCATATATACTTCCCCTTACAAATTAATTATGTGAACACTTTATTTTCTCTGCTTTGTAAATTGAAGTCAGCAGCTTAAGAAGTATACTTCTGTGTTCTTTGTACCAATCTTATAAACCAATGCTGTCTTTAATAGGGTCCTGCTAAAAAATTTCCTCTCTATCCTCATACACATTCTGCAATGCTCAACGTGTCCCAGAATAAAGAATGACATATGACACATTAGTGCACCACACACAGCTCGGCACAGTGCTAAGCAGTATACAATAAACCCTTGGAGATCCTAAAACCTTAGCCAGGGAGTGAAAACAGCAGCGTAATGTGGCTAAAGAGGTATCAGTCAACTGTCGCTTAACAAAGGAGATGCTCTGAATCTTGTTTAAAATTGATTTCCTACTCCAAATATCTACACAGTAAGCACATCTCCTCTTTTCAGCAGCTAGCTATATTTCAGTAAAATAAGCCAGAAGACTTCCTTGTCCTATTTCTAACTACGTATAATGACTCATTAGATGAGGAGGAAAAAAAGAAAAAAAAATATGTAGAGAAGAAGCAGTAGATAGCACTGACCACCTCTGGTGCAGGAGCAATAGAAGCATCTTCTACAACAGGAGGAAGCCACAGCTTTGGAAAAAAGGAGCAAAACTAGCTATGTAAAAGAAGCTCTCACATGTTAATTACCACAAATTTGGATAGAGATCAGTCAATAGCCATCACAAATAGTGTTGATTATCATTTATAATCATGCTGGCCTGATTTAAGTGGGCTGAAATTCTAATCTTCTGAACCACAAAACTCTAAAAGCAGAAAAATGAACTACATCCTTTTGTGGAAGAAAAGGAATATGCCAAATTAAAAACCTCTCTTGCAAAACGGTGTGATTTTTCATTCATGCTCAAGAAATATTTATAACTTTCCCAGTAATTGTGACTTAATACAAGAAAGAAAAGTAGAATGCCAAAAGAAACCCTGTTCTATTGCTGAACATATTAATTCCAAAGATTTTAATTTTATAACAAGTGCCATAAATAAGTGAAATTACTTTTATTTATTCTTAACACCAGGAAAAAAACCACAGGTATTAGTGTAAATTCTTCAGATATTAAAAAAAGATTCTTTATGGATTAATTTTCCAAACCGTCAGTTTTATTCATCCTTTAACTCCCTAGCTGTAATTATGCTTTGCATCACCTTCCAAGACTGATATTAGCTTTTTTTATTCCATTAATACATTCATTACTTTCATCAAGCACAACAATAGCTTAATAGATAAAACCTTTCTTCAACATTATTTAAATACGTTCATACCTAAAGTTGTCTTTAACATTCTTCTCTACAGTAATGTCTCAACAGTACCTTTATTAAATGACAAATGACAGCCTCAGATATCATGGAGCTGAATAGTACCTTTTGGACTACATTTAATTTTTAAACAAAATCCCACAGTTCTAAATGTGCTGAAAACTAGAGATTTAATGCTTAAAACACACTAGAAAGATAGTTTTCCTTCTCCTCTCCAAACTAACTTCAGAGAAAAAAAGATAAAGGCCGTGTCTAAACCATCATGCAGAGATATTTATAGCAGTAGCATGCACATCTGTCATAAAATGAAAGCAGTGGGAAGCACAGTAACTGCAAGCTAGCTCATTGAAAGCCAGGACTTATTAGAACAGGTCCAGTGCCAGACAAATGCAGCCTTTCAGATCCCAGGTGATCAGTAGTGCTTTGTACTAACAGTTATGGTCAGCATGAGGTCAAAGATCTTTACGGCATCTCCACTGAAAAATAACTTCTTCACTGCCTACATTTAATTTCCCTACTGCACCGTGTTTTGCCAAGAAGAACAACATTCTACTCAGCTAGAATCTCCATTAATCAATTTGTTTGGGGATTTTTTTCTGGTCACCAGAGAAATTTGTTGGAACCCATCTTGCTTGGCAAACTGCAGAAGTATAACCACGTAATATTAAGCATGCATGTTTAATTTCAGAAACAAGTATTCTCCCATGCACGTTGCACAATGCAACCCTGAACTGAGTGAAAGTGTGTATGTGCTTTATCCTGAAAAAGAAAAACTTAAAAAAACTTACTTAGTATTCTTCCTCCTTTTCAGTAAATGCATTCCTTCACTGATGCTCTTTCACTCTGCAGTTTTTATTTATGAATGTAAAGTTATGTTTTTTAAATAATGAGCAGTCATGTCATATCTTACCAAATCGTTACAGGTAGGTATGATCAAAAGAGGTTCTCAAGAGTTACTGTTTCAGAAATTTAGACAATTTGTCTGATTTTACCTTCCACATTTGTTTCCTTCTCAAACACTTTCTAATGACTTATTGTTAACTTACTCAGTGAAAACATTTGAACTCATCTCTCAGATCCAACTAATTATACCCTCATTCCATGTTACTTTGAAAGTGAGCTTCTTGCTATTAATGGGGTAACTTGAACTCCCACTGAATAGAAACTGTTATATAGTTGGCATGAAGAAGAATGGCGTAATTTAGTCTTCAGACAGGTTATCACAAGTTCCACAGCACTTGGAAGGGTAAAATACAATTAAAATCAAAAGCACGTATCAGAAGATCAGCCTTCTCAACCTAACCCAAGACTCATGAATTGTAGAGGTAACAACTGTTACTGAACACCATAATCGAAAAGTTGTTTTCCCGTTAGGTTGACGGAGACAGCACCGTACATTAGTCACAATTAACAGTGACCAAGCACGCGCACAGCAGTGATTGCTAGAGTGCTGTACATTGACACTCGCTTTGTCTGGCAACCAGTGACACTGACTGTAATACTGCAGAGCCCTCGTGAGTGTAAAACGTATTATTTGATCAGGAAGCGCGTCCATCACTCCCCAGCCATCAGCAGCAGGCTGCGCGCTCCTGCCACCGGTAATCATCCAGGTAGAGCACACGTGTTGGCTGACTGAGCGAGCAGGGCATGCTGTGCCTCCTTGCTGACTCCAATCGGTAAATCAGGCAGATTCTGATCAGGGACAATTAGAATCAGGCTGAAAGCTCATTTCACTTTTCCCTGCAGTATAGTACTGTTAGGCAGAATCAACTGCCCAAATGTTGGCTGTAATTTTTAAGAGTTCTTTCTGATAGCCTTCCCAATTTGCCTTTCAGGGCAAATTTTCTACATACCTCAAAAACTTTGGCCTCAGTTTCTGCCAAAAATGGCATAATTTATTCACATCTCCAGTTTATATTATGTGAGATAGAACTTTGTGAGCCAGCACATTCTTATTTCACTGCTGACAATATTGAATCAAACTGGTTTTGTTTCCCTTTGAGCATACCTGACACCAACATCTGAAAAGGGTTAAACCCGTCTGCATGTAGACATTTTGATAATGGGACTCTGTGCTGATCTAACACCTTTTATGAGAAAAAACGATTCCAAAATGTTTTCAGAAAAACTAATTCATTTTCTCTTACTTCTAACATTATGGGAAAACTTGGAGCTAAACACCCCATAATGAAAAGTAAATTTGTTTGAAAAAGAACAGAGTATTTAACTCTCTAAGTATTTCTGAGCTACTCATACACTTCCTAGTTTACAAATCATGCACCTGAGCCTATAGAGGCTTAAGAACGTGTCTAGAAGTACCCCCATGGGTAAAAACTGTCACTTTCTTGAAAAAGCTGATTTTTTTTTTCCATTTTCTAGGCCACTAATTTAAGTGACTAACTTTTAGTGATTCATACATGATCAAGTCTTTATACAAACAAGGGCTAACTACTGGAAACGCAAAATTAAATTACTATAAGCAATAAAAGAATAATGATTGAGAAGGTACGTGGGCATTCAGCTTCCCATCAAATAGGGTAGTTCCATATTTGAGCTGAGTATGTAACCTCGCATGTGTTATACCAATACCAATAAATAATTTCAAAATAAATATTCCTGTGATTACTGCAAATTAAAATAGTGTTTCATCTAAACAACTAGAAATTAATTTATGATATGGGCTTTAATAAAGCATTAATTTCTTTCAAAATTATTTTGCAAACTTACAGTTTTCACATTTAGCCACCATACATCAAAAAGAAAAAATAACTGAGGAAGGAAAAAAAAAAAAAATTGTTTCATACTCTTAAATAGATCTTACAATGCCTAAATATTCTAATAAGTAATTAAGAAAGGATGCCTGTCTCTGAAGTAATTGAGAATTATGCCAGAGAGATAGGATACTGCTATCTACAACCTTGCAAAATTTCCTTAAGCGAACAAGAAGAGCCACTGTTATTTCTAAACCTCAAGAGTGCAGAAGACTTGCTTAATGTTCGAATAAGGAAAGTGTTCATGCTGTGGAATTGCAGCAGCTCACATCTCCAATTAAAGAACTGAAGTCAATAATAACTATAAAAAATCGTATTAAGAAGGTTCCTAAAAATAATTTGAAGTGGAACCATTTATTTCAAAAGTTTAAGACAAACAGAACTGGTGATAAAGCCACAGGCTTATTCTCGTCGTACTTATTAAGAACATGAAATATTTCTACCATATTCTTACTTACGAATTTAGAACCAATATCATGTAGAGAACAACACTCACTAAAACCCCTAACAGGTACTGTGAACTTTAGCTTTCAACTCTATGAATAATGGGTAAGCTCAGAAGCAGACACGGTAAACAACAAATATATTGGGGAAAATTACAGTTATACTGTACTGCATACAGTAGTGTTTTACTTGGAAACAGTTTTACAATCCTAATGCCATCCTCTGGTTGGCATTAAGACCATTAGTAGCCAATTTTATTAATACGTTTTTTATTAAATATCATTACAATACCTCAAATAATAAAATATAGTTGTCCAGTATACTATAACCTACACAATATCAAACTGATTACAGTTGGGATACTGTGGCAGTACATGGGTTCATTAGTTTCCTGAGGAGACGATTAAGGACTTGCAAAAATTATTTGTTTTCAGCAAAGCTCATCCAGAAGATTTATAAATCCACATATTTACAATTAGATTGATCCATTCAAAAGATGATCCTAACTGCCTTTGAAAAGGTAGCTTTAGGGACTGATTTGTAAGGTATTTTCAGATTTGTTGAAGGCATCCCTACTTCCTGATACTTCCTTTGAAATCTTGTCTGTTCCTTCCAGTGCAAAGTTTTCTCACTTAGTTCACCCCAAGTGTCTGAAACAATGGTAGTGCATTTATTTTGCTGCAGAAAATTACCTCTTCTTACTCTTCATTTTCATCTAATAAACCCTCTCCTGCTCAGTGTGAACATATTCTGTTAACATAATGGTAAACATTATCTAAAATATGAAAGTGCCCTTGTATATGACGGACACTAGCTTGCCATCTTAAGCAGCTTTTCATAAGAAAACCCTCATCTAGCAAAGCGACCAGTCATCATCTTGCCAATCACAGTGTCACTTCTGAACAAATCAGACTTAACATTTTCATTATCACACTCCCACTATGTTTTCCTCAAGGCTAAGAAGTTATTAAATTGTATCAACATTTTCATCCATGCTCTGACTAAAATAATTCAACTGTGCAGTGTCACAACTTCCATCAAAATGGGAGGAAATTTCATAGTCATGTTTAAAATGGAATCTCTGATGATATATCTTTGAACGTATTTTATGCTTATGTCTCCACTTTATGAAAATATGATCTGAGCACCTCTGTTTGTTGGTGGTTTTGGCATATGACTAGCTACAGTAGCTACATCTATAGTGTGGTAGCCCTTCAAATACTGCTTTCAGGAAAGAGGTTTGATCTCCTAGTAGTAGAAAAAAAAGAAAGTCTCTTGATAGAATTAATAATAATAATAAAAAGATAGTATTAAACAGAAAGAATTCTTGTTTGAATATCCTGTACTGCATTATTTTCCATGGAAAGATTCCCTCTTAATTAAAGCTCATGTGGCCTTATGAAGGATAATCTTGTCCCTCATGAAGACCACGCAAGTTCTGTTACTGATTCCACTATGACCTTCAACGTGCAGTCCCTCTGGACAGACAAGATTGTATTGTTCAGTAACTGAGATGAATGAAACTTTGTTCTATGTGCAGTAACGGAACTACTGAAAAATTCTTGCCATGGTCTATAGTTCTTCATCTCTACCTCCTCTCCAGTTCACTTCAAAGATTTTATGACTTATGTCTGTTTGCGCAGCAAATGAGTAAACAATATGAATGTACTGCACACTTTGGACAATTATACAGCAATACAGTATCCACAGCAACAACAATAACATCTGAACGAGATGATCAAAAAGGAGCTCAGTAAATTGTATTTCCTAGCCACATTTAATATTTTTGACTGTGAAATCTTCACTGTGATAGATATTTCACTTCATTAGTACGCTTTGAATAGTAAGCAAGCAAATGAATTATTTAAACTTGACTGCAAAACGATCACGAATTTCTCTTTCATCTTTGAAGCTTTGAGACATGAGGTAGGAGCACCATCAGATTTAGGCAACCTCATTACTTCAAATTGTATTCTTAGGAACAAATCTGTCTTTAGAAAAGGATTACATTTACATGTAAAATCAATTAATTCAGCAAGTAAGATCCGTTACATCTTCTCTCTTTAAGGAATTGCAGATTATTGGATTAATTTTGTTATTCACTAGTATCTGTAGAACATCAGATGCCTGCAGTTCTAAAACGCTACCCTTATTTTCAGGACAGCTACTGTTTTCCCCAGGCAAATCTGAAGCATTTGTATAAAAGCTTTTACTTAACTGCTTGCCATACAGGCAGTAATATTAAAGAGTTTAAAAACCTTAACGAACAATAAAAATTGATTCTGCCTTTCTGCCTAAAAGCATTACTGTACAGTAATGGTTTCAAATGCAAGATGAAAGTCTGTCTTTCAGACTTCAAGGAGTTGATGCTCCTCTTCCATTTCACAAAATAACTGAAACCAAAAAAGGAAGCAGAGGATCTTATTCACAGCAGTTTCTGACTGCAGATACTCCCCAGCACAGAGACTTCAGAGCATGAGGAAACTCACCGTAAGGGATCAGAATGGAAGAGGATTGCTGCCATTCTCTTACTGGTTGACTTATGTGAAGTCATGAAGATATCTGCCGGGAATCCAATGCCTACTTCTGTATAAGGTGAAGTTCCCATTAAATACAAAAGCCGTAGAGTTCACTTAAATCTAATACTCAGACTGAAAAGGGACTTAGCAGTAGGCGCAGTCTTCAGAGGAAGTGAAGGATCAGAAAAAGGAATTTAAAACTCTTCTATAGGGTCTACATAAAATTTAAGTGCAGTAGAGCTTTTACACAGGAAAATTTCATTTTAGAATGCATTCACCCCAAGCTTAAAGCGCCACTGCCTTTTTATGCTATATACTAGGTGGAATCATGTACATATGTAGTCATTTTACCTGTTTTTCCTAAGCAATCCTTGCAGGGTTCACACCATGAGTGAACTAGAGTTACTCCCAGATTACACTTTAAAAAAAAAAATAAACAAGAAGCCCATCATAAGGTTTTCAAAATATCTTACCAAGTCCAGACTCTATCCTTCATCAAGGTTATCTAATAAAATAAAACATTATCTATTGAATTGTTCTGGGACACATTAACAAATATATTTTTACTAAACTTGGTGACATTAAATGCTATTTACACTACACAACATGCAAGTGATGCTTTGTTACTGGAAAAACCTGTAGAGCTAAAGAATAAAGTAAAAAAAAAAAAAAAAAGGCTGTTGTGGTTCAGACCCAAAAGCAACAGACACAGCCCAATAACCTGTCTCTGACAGCAAATTGAGGGTGAAGCTTAGGAAAAAAGGATAAAACAGGTGGATATAATGCAGTTTTTCTCCTCCCTAGCTTTTAGCATTCAGCAGTTTAAAAATTGTTCTTGCAATCTAAGAACTCATATTACCAAATTCTTGGCTGTTGTATGTGATGGTCAGCATAATACTTACATGTAGGAAAACAGATTTTCATTCAGAATTCGGAATATTTTGTTTGGCTTTATTTCATAAAAGTTGGGTCCTGTTTGAGTCAATTATTGCAAATATGTAAAAGGTTATCTAAAAATAAATGAATAGGGCATTTAGGAGAGTAGGCAGGATGAAACATTGAAAAAAATGTATTTACTGACAGAAAAAGCATCCTGCATTCTTACTTTTTTGCAACTTTAAATGCTCAAATATTATCCAAGACAACAATTTGTACCAAAATGTATACATCAAAGTTCCTTCCTTTAGCTTGGGCTTTATGATTTCTGTATTTCATCCATATCACACAGTCTAATTATATAATTAGCCCTTGCAAGACACAAGCTATTACATAATCTCAGGTGTAACGCAGACATAATCATTAACATTTCTGTCTGTCCTGAATAACATTTCTTATCAGCAATTACTTTTCAGGGCCTGTAGCCAAATGAATAGAAGTAATGTGAAGCCAGGCAGGCAGAGATCATAAGTGTGGGTCTGATACGTGCGGCGTTTTATGCTAAAACTCGAACACGTACTTATTTTGGAAGCCCATATTCATACTTTTCTGCAGACTTATCCAACAGCCTGCCCTTGGGAAGTTGCTACTGTTGTCAGAAGAAAATGGCAAAAATAGCACGTTAGAGCAGCAAGTGACACTTATTTCCAAGGGTTATGTTATCAAAATACGTCTTGCTCATAAGCAGCTAAAGCTTGAAAGCTGACTATCGCCACTACAATAGACTGTAAATATGATTGCAAGGGTTGGTTCTGCAATATTTTAAGAGGGATGGCACCCTCAATCACTAATGGATAGTTATATGTGTACCCGTATCATCTAGTTTAGTTTCACAGACTGGATTTTATTACAGACACCTTCTGTCACTACAGTGGATCACTGCCAACCTAAACCATTGGTCCTGCAGTAACTATCCAACTCCTGCTGCAATACCACTGTTAAAGTTTCCCTCATTCAGTTTTTCTTTCAGGCTGAAGAAAGCAAACCATGCTGGAAGGCAGCCATACTATTTGAGCTGCAGAGATGCACATCTGTAGTTTTAATTTTTCCAGCCAAACTTATTATAACAGAATTTAAAAGCATTAAACCAAATGCAATAAAGACTAGGAATGTCAGTCTGGCATGGTGTCCGTGTAATTTATCAGACTACTTAGGATGGCAAGCTAATCTATTTCAGTTTCAATATCCTATTTTTCCAGGAGAGATGGTGGATTCTGATAAATGAAAAATGAAATAGTGCAGTTCACTATTTTTTTAAAAATATTCATAAATTTACATATGCTGACTCCACAAAGACTGACAAACTCTTAATTCTTAAAATTAGAAACTGCAAGCTGTCTTATTGGTACAGAGAAGAACACATGCCTAAAAGTAGTTTTAGCCTGGTATCATACCTCCTGCTTCTTGGTAGCATAGGCCATAGTCTCTCCACAGAGAAAATCTGTGCTAATTCTCTTTTTTTTTTTTTTTTTTTGTTGTAAAAACCAACATTCCAAAACTCCAAAAAACATTCCTAAACTCCAAACATTTCCAAGAAGGAGTATTTCTCTCCAACTGCCCCTCCACTACACTCATACTCTGTTTTTCCATTCTGGTTGTCTTCTTGTCTCGGATTCTTCCAGTACAACTCCAAATACTTACATACAAATATTCCCTCTCAACCACTCCCTACTTATTCTTCATATACATTTATAGTTTAGTAATTCTCAGAATTTGGAGGTGAAGAGGACAGCACTCTTCAAGATGACCACAAATAGTTTCTGCGAAGATGTAAAATGTAAAACTCATCATCTCCCCATTTGTCCCACTTATCTCACCTGCCCTGCCCTGCCCCCTCCCTTCTGCTCCTGCAGTGCCCTTTCTCCCCTCTGTTAGCCTGGTGCACCCTATCATGCTGGCACTGGCAATGATGGGGGAACCCTGTGAGGTACAGAAATCTGTAGTAACATCTGTTATAGTGAATGGTATGCAGAGGACGCAGGAAGAGCTAAGAAAAAAAAAAGTGTTTACAATTTATCAATTAATTGTTTAAAGGGCATTATTCTTGTTTCTCAGATTCACGTGTCTGAGGAAAATAAGGGGAAAGAGACACCCATAACATGCAAGCAGGGTGAAAACCTGAAATGTATTCTTGCAAAAGGACCTAAAGCCAAAGAGTCTGGAAAAGAGTTGTTTAATTTGGGGCATCATTTATAACAGATCAGCTTTGTGTAACCTGGACCTTTACACAGTGTAGCACACACTATAATATCTTAGGGGTACAAAGACTGCAAATTTTATTTGACACATGAAAAGGAGTTGGACACCTGCCTTATCATTCCTGTATGCATTCCTTGAAGGGAGAAAGAAGAATGTGAGGTTGCAGTAAGGTATCATGAGCCGATGAATTTTCCAGCTGCCCATTTATTTTTTTTGTTTTCATCTTTCCTCAGTTCTTCATAAGTATATGTGTTATTGTTGAGGTACCTTACTTTCACACATTGTGCCTCAACAGCTATTAGAAACATTTTAATTATAATTTCAAAATATTTTGGCCAGTCTTCTTCAAAGTAGAAACTGACAGACTCCATTTATGCAAAATAAAACAAAACCAAACCACTACATCTACAGAATTTGCCATGGAAAATGTTCCACATGGCAAAACCGTATCTCCAGCTGTCTAACTTGTGATGAAAATCTTCAAAACATGGTTTGAAACTAAACCAGAGATTAATTTTGAAAGGTGAACATCTGACCTACTAATAGCAAATCCAGAAACTAAAGAGGTAATACCATTAACTACACCTAACTACTGCCAAAAAGATGTTAAAAGATTAAGACAATCACTGAAGACCCCCGATTTCCTAATACCTAAAGGTCAAAACAAACTTTGCTACTAAACAGGCTCCAGTTTCCTCCCAGAATTGTCTAATTATGTAGTATTCACAGTCAAAAATTAACAGCTCAGTGGGGAAAAAATAAAATAAATAAATAAAATAATCCATCACAATAAGGGCAACAAACATAGAAATACCAAATTATTGCATGGACTACACAGTGGTCCTTTTTGTAATTACATTCATGTTAATCATGCCATTTACAGGATTAAGTAAAGCTGACAGAATCTGCACTCCATTGCCTTAGAGTAAAACAACATCCAAAACCATGACATGAAGTCCTGGAGTCATATTTCATGCCTCATTCTGCAATGTAAATAACTGCTATTGCAATATATGACAAAATAAGTGTAATTTGTAATTGCATCTACTCTGAGTTATGTATGCATTAATAACAGTGTTACTAAAGAGTGCAAATGGTGAATCTGTTTCAAAGTCATTTGGCTATTTTTTAAAATTCTACCCAATAACTGTAATGACGTTCAAAAAGCTCTGATCTAAGTTCAGTAATGAAATTGCATTGACAAATTTTTTTGCCCAGTGCTTATCAGTCAGGTAACAAACAAGATTAACACTTTTTAAATATTTATGAGGCAGGAAGAAAAAGGAACTGTGCTCACAGAGAATGTATCACTTCTTTTAAAGAACTTAACGTTCCTTGATTTCAGCGAGAGTAATTTGACAAGGCTGAGAAGGGAGAAAAGCAGGTGGGCAGGAAATCTTGATTCACAGCTCTGTCAACTCATCCTCAACAACTTTGTTATGTGGCTGAATAAGTGACAGTTCGGGATATTTTAAATAAACACCCCCATTGACTGTTGAAAACTATTTTTCTCCTCTACAGCAAAATCATTAAAACTCCTGTGAAGAAGTCGTCAGATTTTTCCACCTGCTATCAGAAAGAGCAAAAGTCAAGCTCTAGCAAGTCTTGAATCAGGCGTAATTTTATTTTTTTTTCACAGCACTTACACAGGCTGCGGCATTAGGAGATGACACCGTAACTGAGTAATGGGTATCCATCACTATGTGTTGTCACTGTCCTGCACTCCAGCTGCACTCTGGTGACCAACACAAGAAGCAGCAGAGAACATAGATGCTTATGTCTCAGAAACATAACATAACACGCGTCTCTCCCATTCAGCTGAATGACAGTCTCTGTTGAGTGCTACTAATTTTTTGCAGGTTGGCATTTACACGAAAATAATGAATCAAGGGAGGAAAAGAAAGAAAAAAAACACTTTACCAATACACAGCCAAACATACGGAGAAATAATTTAACTCAAACTAGTAGCCTTCAGTCACCAAAACACCCTCCCATTCAATCAATTCCCGAGAGAAAAAAATATAAACGTAAAAAAACCCAAACCACCACAGTCCCAAATGCCTCCCCCGCTTCCCCCAACAATCCAAGAAAAAGAAAATAAAAATGCAGGGGTGCTCAGAATTAAATCTTGCTTCTTGAAAATCTGCCTTTTACACCTCTGTGTGTTTGTCTTTACTTCTAGGTAAAGTAAGGATGATTAACAATGCATCCAATCTTCTTGAATATATGACAAAATGTAAGAAATATTTCTAATTTGCTTTTAGATATTGAGGAGAAAAGCATTAAATAATTTTGCCCAACTATACTAATAATAAAGACTCTGATTCTGCCTGGTTAATGGAGAGCTATACTGTCTTGGGCAACTTATGGAAAAAAAAACATTTCCAGACTTCATGACGTGACTGCATCCAAAGTATTTGAGCAAGCCTGATAAAAAGTGTCAGGATGACTCTTCCCCTCCTTGCTTTGGTGGAACATTGCTGGTAAGAAGTTACGTTGTCTGACATCTCCTTTTGCATCACCAAGCAAGAAAAATGCTTGTGAATTGCCTTTCAGAACAGGTGTGGATGGCGGAGATGTTGCTTATCCCATCCTGTTCCTTTTCTCCCATTCGCTCTTCATCTAGGATATCAGTCAATACCATCTAGGATATCAGTCAATACGTACAAATATACACACACATTAGCTCTTTGATGGCCTGTCTGCCTTGCAAAAGAAATCACAATAAAAGGCGCAATAAATTAGTGTAATAAAAGCCTCATTTTGCTTTCTCTTTATTTTGGATGAAGCTTTGCATTAGCATTTAAAAGAGATAGGGAAAAGATTGGGTTAAAGGACCAAAATGACTTAGAAATTCAATTAATCTTCACTCTCAATGGACTGCAATTCCTAGACCTTATAAGTATTTTTAAAGTTCTATGTTATATGTTGTGTTATGAAAGTATAACAAAATTCTGAATTAATTTAGGTACCGATAAAAGATCAATAAAGGCTGAAAATTCATTTTAGGAAACTTTTAGTCTCATAACTGACTCAGAGAAGCTTTTCTATGAGCATGTGTCCTGTGCATGTGCTATGCCAAGCAGAACTTGCTCAGCTCTGCTAAGTGGTATTGCTAACAGATGCTGCTTCAAATAATTGAAGAAATGAAATAATATATTTCATTTTATAGTTGATTTCTTTAAAAAAATACTGGATAAATTATTGTCTCATATCCTTTTCCATATTTATGTTTTTTGCAATATTTCTTTGTGTCAGCTGACAAATATCAATGTCAAATCTCATCATTCATAAAGAGGCTTTCTGGTACTGTTCATACATTCTAAGTGGAGTTGCCTTCCCTAGTTCTATAAAATCAATTGCAGACTTGAAATATTCAGAAGAGATCACAATGAAAGCAACCATTCTCACAAATACCTCAGTGAAATTTTCTTCACTCTTTGAATTCAACAAGGGGAAAGGAAGCAATTAAAACAGCACAGCAGAGAAAAAGCTGTTACAAAGCATAAACAATGTTTATAAAACACAGCAAGTTGCACCTGAAAAGTTCTAAAAATGTTAACACAATATTTATCAATGTACCTCTCAGGTGATGCATATGTTATCACGTATATAAAGCAAAAGGACGAGGAAAGACAACTATTCCTAGAATACACAACATCAGAGCTAGCAAGAGACAGCATCTTTGGAGAAAGTGCAACAGCAAATGAGAAATTAGAAGGACCTTGGAAATCAGCGCATGAATGAACGTGCAGGCTAACTATGCTTCAGGACACTGTACTTCACCTATTGCTTTTGAAGTCAAATACATAAAAGAATCGCACAAAGTAAAAGATAAAAAATGTGAAACCCACAAAATACAGAACTATGTAAAATCTCAGCAGAGCGGCAGTGAGTGTAGCAATACAGATGGCTCTTTTTTGCTCTACTGCTAGACAAATCTATCGCTTGACAAGAAAGAAAAATCATGATCTACAGAGAAAGCATATTATATATTAAATTTTGCATGTTTAACTGAGGAAACATAAAATCTCCCTGCAAAATCCACCTTCTCTGTGGACACCACCATCTGAAGAATTTTCATTCATTCGTTCATTTCATTATTAGTAACATAGGCATACCCACAGACTGAAATAGTCAACTATTGAGTTAAATTGTCAGTATTAGCAGGATAGTTTTGATAAAATTTTACATATCATTCCACATGGAAAAAAATATTGATGATGGCGGAGAATTATTTAAGCAGTAATAAGAGGTGCAGAATGAGCTAGCAGCTGAAAGGAATTCAGAGCAACAATAGCAAGGGTACTGCAACTAATCCCTCTCCACAATTTTTTTAAAAATAAAAGAATGAAGCATTTATGTGAAGAATAGCCTCTATTTTCCCCTGATTACAAATTTAATGTAGCAATTATCAGATGAAAATCTTATGCCCTGTGTTATGCATGTGGTCAGACTAAATTAAGACGATACTTTCTTGCTCTTAATATTTACAAACCATTTTGAATGGACGTTTTGGTGACTGTTAACTTACCAGACTTTTATTCCTATTTTCAGTAAGAAGGGGAATCTAACATGTCAATTAGACATTCTATAAATATAAATAATATGCTCAGTAAACAGTAAGAGGTAACTAAATGTAGGGCATTACAGAGATGATAATAAATTTCTTAATTCAATTCATTTATAGACATTCAGTGCAAGGAAACCTCATTTCTCCTGAACTGTTAATCCAAAAAGTCTTGCAACTTTCAAGTTTCACAAAATGAAAAAAAAAAAACCAATATGTTCACAATTAGATATCATTTATAATTATCTAGTATCTTCTAAGTGTCAGTGAGATGGGCCTATGCAAATAAATACAGAACCAGACCAAGAAATGTTTTGTTGGAAAAGGCAAGTTTAACCTCACACATTTACACAATGTCACATTCTCAGCCGAATTCCGTGAATAAACCACCAGAAAAATCTTTCCATCTCAGGGGTGCCACTGTGCTATACAGCAGGTGCAGTTCCAGCTCCCTCTCCTTTTGGCTGCTGGTTCACTGAGGCTAGCAAAAAGCCATCAACGTATGGCCATAAATTTGTTTCTAACCAACCTTCACCATCTTTTCAGGAGCAAGAAACTTGTCAGTTTGTCCATGTAACTTCATAAATTTACTATTAAAAAAGACAGGTCACATTGGGCATAGGAATGTTAAACAATTGCCAAAACTATCTTCCTTCTAAAACCTAAACCAATTCTTAGCTTTATAAAAACTTCCAATGCAAATAAAACCTGTAAAATGTTTACTCTGCCCAGAGGAGACAAGCCAAAAAGAAAATAAAATAAGAATTAAAAAAGGAACAGCTGCCATACTATTTCTAAAAATAGATAGATTTGGGTTTGGGGTGTTTTTTAAAACATGTAAAATTATAGTCTCATGAAAGCCACCCAAGGGCAGCAAGAGTTCGGATCACTCAGCATGGGCACAGCCTCTTTCCAGCTTTTTGGTTTCTCACTGAATAGAACTGCTCTGGGGAAACTCAATGCATGATAAGCAGGTGCCAGGCAAGGGTTCCCAAATGTTCTTCAGCTCTCCCGAATTATTAGTTTGGCTTTCTTCTTCTCTTTCTGACAGCTAGAATGGTGATCATGAAGCTGTAAGTATTCCACACCAGGTTTCCTCAGACGAGTCTTGGTTACTGGAATGATGTATCACATTCAGTCCAAGCACTGCCCAAAAACTAGCAGCGGGAAGGAAAGCAATTACAACAGAGGGCTGGCGCTGCTTACAGAACAGGACGCGGGTTTCTTAAAGGGCTACAAAAGAAGTTTTGAATCACCTCCAGGTTTTCTTTCCTTGTCATATAGACAACTTAGCAGCAAAACTGACCAATGGCGATAACGTGTGCGAGATGTTTCTAGCAGACTTAAACCGGAATCGAACACACAAGCACAAGAGAAGCATCACAACACCACAAATTCGGAAGGGACTGCAGTGAGGAAAAAGAAATCCAAATGGGACATTTCCCCTCAAATTTCCTACTTCAGTTCAGATATTTTGTGAATTTTAGACTCTTTAGCAATATCAGAACAACAAAATCCTGCAGAAAACAGATGGGAAAATCTTCACGGTCACTGCGTCATTATGGTGCTTAAGGAAAGTGGCTTGCTAGTCTGAAGACAGTGACACATACACATTCCTTGCCGGATAGATATTTCAAGATTTCCTAGGAATTCATGTGGAGCTGTTCGTATCAAACATCAGCTTGTTAGCCAAAATATGCAGGAGGTGCCTTTGTTGGAATTCACTCCAACCAAGTTTTCAGACACAGAAGTAATACAATATACTTTCACTCGGGAACTGGTGGGAACAGTCAGAAGCCATAACTGCTTTCAGTAATTCAATGCTTGAAAGGAAGTGTTTATATAATTTCATTTGTACCAGTCATAACAATTTATATCCCTTCGAAGGTGCAGGGAACATCGTGGACTGTTCACTAGCTCTTCTACGTGCTCCAAGGCAGAATCCTCCTCCCCCTGCTGCCATTTAGCCATCATCTCTCTTTTTCCTTTCTTCTTCAAGAAGGTTCAGAATTAAACCTTCAGTTCAGAGGAGTAAAATTACTTTTGCTTGGTTCTCTAGGATTTAAAACCATGCACAAAAATGGTGGATTTATCTCCTTTTCCATTTGCAGCTATGCATTTAGAAAATAATTTGTTCTACAGATACATATTCGCTCTGCAGATACATGAAAATCTGAAAAAAATGCTTTCAGAATTTGTTAGGCTAGATTAAAAAAAGCTTTGATATTTAAAATCCAGAAAACTAAAAATATTTGATGATACCATAGGCAGCTGGAATAAATTATTTGGAGAACTGTGTCATACACACTGCTACAAAGCTAGAAGTTATGTAAATTAACATTTTTCAAGAAGAGAAGGTAGAGGATTGATTTAATTTCATACAAATTTTCTGTTCTAAAATTCTAGGAATATGTGCAGATATCTACATGCACAGAAGTAATTGAACCTAGGAAGAGCATTTCATAGAGGCCAAGCCTCATAATAGACAACACAAAAGCAACATTAATCTTCCATGCTGCAGACTCACATCTCTTACATCTTGCTCCGCACCGAAAGCCAGGGAGCATGAGGAGATAAGCATTATACTCCAGCATGCTTTCAGTTCCAGACATCTCAGACAGTTTTAGAACTGCAAATATGTATGTTTAAGACAGGGATTTTACTCCTGAATAAAAAAATATATAGGAATTAATGGAGAGTTACAAATGATATGAGCGAGACAGTGTGGTTTTCTGTTTAAGCGGAAAACCACAAAGCAAGAAGCTTAGTTATTTGATTATGTCAGAGCAGTCCCAAGTCTCAGTTTTCTCACCTGTAGAAGAATATAACATTAAATTACATGATGTACCTCTAACGGCTCAGATGAAAAGCAAAGTGCAGAATATCATTAAAGATACCTATTCTTGACTTGGGGTTTACAAAAAGATTGTTCTATTATTTTTCTTATTAGACTTACCTTTTTAGAACACACGTAATTGCATTGCCCTGGGTGATTTGATTATGTGTAGGAGTAGTGCCTAAAATAAGCTGGAGGCCTGTTTTTAAGGTACTTATTACATACTTAAATCTTTATTGCAGGTATAAATGTTTGAATATAACATTCCCTGGATGTATCCAATTAATGGGTTTATTAATTTCATTACTAATAACCATAACATCCTTCAAACAGACAAGGTGTTCTGTCGGTTTAGTTACCTGCAGTATAAAAAGAAAAGTGGTCAGGAGATTCCTTATCAGGAACTCACAGTAAACAGATCGCTCTGTGAAGAAAGACAGCAACAAAGTTTGGTTTTTGAAGAATTTTTGTACTTCATCTGCTGCCTTCCTACTGGA
This sequence comes from Ibidorhyncha struthersii, assembly GCA_013398815.1. Classification (NCBI taxonomy): domain Eukaryota; kingdom Metazoa; phylum Chordata; class Aves; order Charadriiformes; family Charadriidae; genus Ibidorhyncha; species Ibidorhyncha struthersii. The sequence continues at coordinate 297,172 of VZSZ01010140.1, forward strand.
TAGACCAAATGTCTGTGTATTCCCTGCTTCCTTAGGAAACCAGACTGTGACTTGGTAAGTATTTACCAAGCCTAATTCTATTTGCCTCTGTTGTAGGTTTGCTTTTCAGTAGGAAAAGCATTGTTTTCCCTGCTTTGGATAGGTACAAAAATGGCACCACTTTCACTCACCTAACCCTAGGTAGCTCAAAGCCTCTACACACCACAGAGGAGCGTTACGGGAGTAGAACTGGAATCAGTGCTATTTCAGGTGGGTTTCCATCTCCACCACCTTGCGATAAAGAGCAATAGTGACACAGGTAACCACAGAAGAGCAGAAGGCATACTAAAAAGCAGAGGAATGATTTACAATATTTTCATAAGTAATGAAGTTTAGCAGCTGTAGGAGTGTTCTTTAAGAAAATTACTCATCAAGTGCGATTAAAGCCAACATGAGATAGGCTTTATTAGGTTGTCTTACAGCAGTAGTGTCAGCTATTGGTATTCTGCAAAAATGACCTTGATACAAAGTTTAGAATACCCCATTACACACACAGAAAGAAACCAATTCAGGTATATTACATTTTAAATGATCACACTTAACACGGGGCTGCACTAGCTTCTTTTTCAAATGGACGCATTATGACAACCTTGAAAGAAGGTATTCACGCTAATAGGCTTTTTATTATGTCATTCAACACAATTTATGTTTATATGGTGTCCTTCATACAAGTGTATATATATATAAAAAAAAAAAAAATCTTTGCAGTCAACTGTAAGTTTAAGTGAAGACAACAGCAGGCAAACACAACACCTCAAAGCGACTGTCCTATAGGGAAACTAACTCCGTTCTAAGTAGACAGCAACAAGGAGAAAAAGGAAAACCACCAGCCTGCCTTTGATGAGATTAGATGAATGCAGACGAATAATGAAGTGACTGTATGAAATACATTATGTTTATTGTGAGCTTTGAAAACCTTTTCTTATGCTAATCCAAGACAATCAGGGAGTCAAAAAAGTTAGTATGTAATGATAATTAAGTGGAAATAGAAAAATGTCTTAAAATTTCTTTTATTCTTTCCTCTACACTTGTGCCTTTCGATAGACACTAGTGATAATCCAGAAGTTGAGCTGAGACTCTTTTCTTGTCTAGCAGCTTCCTAAGTGGAAGAAGGGATAATCAAAATGACAACTAAACATTGTTATTTCCTCAGGAAAAAAAAAAACAAACCAAAACCAACCCAAAACTACCACACTCCAAAGGCAAATTATTATTCTTTCTCTAAGTATTCTCAGAAGGAATGATAGATGACTGCTACAGAGTTGAGCTTTCCAAGTGTGAGATGTTACCTCATAAAAAGTTGTGAACTACAACTTGGGATGGGGAGACAACTTACTCTTTAACTTAGAGAACACAGAATCCACTGAGCCTCTGAAGTGCAACATTTAAGTGATATAACTGTTATTTTAACTTACTTTCAATGTTCAGTTCTCAACAAACGCATTTCTAACAGCAACTAATGATACAAGTTTTAAAAAGTTCTCTTATGTTGAAGTCTTCAGACAATACTTGCAGTAAATGTCATGGCTGTGATTTCACACTTGAGTCTCTGCCTACCAAGGCTGTTAACCCAGACCACTATATCTGCACTTGTATGTTTTTCTGTTACATAAGAAAGGAGCCTTGAAAGTTCATTTAACAGCAGTGCACACAAAAAATACTTGCAATTACAAACAGAGAAGAAACACAATCACTAACGTGCTTTCTTATGCTAGGTTGTGATGTAAACCACTGGGATCCAATGCAGAAACTAGTTGTTCAAGGCTAAAGAATACATCTAAAGCTAAAGTACGAACCAGAAGCAGCTGAAGTAGAGTATGAAGAGAAGTTCCTGTCAAGGAATCAGAGTGACTGAATGTAAGCTAGCTCTGCTAGAGGTCAGTTCATTACCTACCTCTAAAGACTTTCATGCTTTAGACCAACTCTTTGTGGCCTTATTTCAAACAGCAATAGCTTATGAGGTGTCTTTGGAAATGAAGATCTATACTGTAGAGAGTTAATGCAGGGATCTGGTGCCAAATCATTAACTACTTCAATTATTTAATATTAAGTATTTATTCAAATATTACCTACTGTCCTCTTCCTTGATCAGAAGACGGTGATCACTAATGGTAGGTTTAGAAAATTTACAATATTCTGAATTATCACAATAATTGTAATTTCCAAATAATTTTGATGGTTTAAATGCATTTTCTTTCCAATGCAAAAAAAAAAAAAAAAAANGTGAGCTCAAACAGTGAATAACCAAACTCATTCCACTGAGTTGGAAGAATAACTTCAGATTCTCCAGGTTTTTGCTCCCAGAGAATTACAGTGCTAACAAGGAATTAGTAAGAGTGTTACATATTTTTAAAACAAGGGTCTACTACTTATCACCTTTACACCAGCCTATTGTTAGAAACTTACGGTTATGCAAGAGAGAACACACACACATAACGTAAGTGTCTGGCTCTCTGGCAGCACTGCATGCAGAAATGCTGCAGAAATCTCTGCGAATTACTCATATCCTAATGACAGAAGTGGACTGCACATCACATCGAGCACTTACACACTCACAGGGCCCGTCTTGCCACTGCCTTTATAGCTTATGTAGACATTTGTTTCAGTTGCAGTGATGTGGTGTAGAATGGTACTCCACCAGGAGCAAGGCAAGAATTATGAATTAACAGGGCTTTATACGAAAGAAGAGTTTCAAGTCACAAGCGAAAGGAGTGGAAAATTTAGCAAGTCAAGTTTATAAACCCCTACTGTCACTTCCTCCAGATACATACTTGGACTTTCTCATGGGAAGTACTGTGCATCTTCTTAAATTTACCCATCATCCAGCTTCAATAATGTCTATCTTCAAAGTAATAAAAATTATGCCTGCACTAGTTAGCAATGCTATGCACCAGTTTAAGGTGCAAGCTTCTGTGATCAGACTATAATAACTTGTGCCAGTTTCTCCTTGAATTGCAGTTATTTCTAAAACAAGTTTTCCACGTTCTTTCTGGCTACAGAAGGAGATGTAACAGTAATCTTTGTGCAATGCCATTTGTAAGCTAAATTTATGTTCTAGATTTGCATGTTAAGTGCCTTACTGGTAAGAGCAGCTCTTGAAGACAGCATGTTTATGCTTCCATTTGTGCTTAAACTTGAATGCTAAAGCAAAGCCAAGGGGAAAAAAAAAAAAAAAAAAACAACAGATGATTTTAGTTCTTTTTATCTTAAGTCAAATATGGATTGCATATTTTAATTATTAACTAAACCTCCTTTCTAGGGGGATAAAACAACTATTAGCATTCACAGGCTCTGCCTGGATACTGTTATTTTACATTTGGGCTGTCTCCTCCATAGTTTGTACTCAAGACTACGTATAGTTTTGAAAATCATAATGTTTAATGTGCTGATTACTGTCTCTGCAACACCCCAAAATCATATCTAATGAAGTGTATCCAGCTAGTCATATATTATAATTACTTTATTTGGATGATCTCTAAGTATGCTTTCTGTTTGTAAAAGGAAGAGCATCACTATTAAAAGGGCTCATTTGTCACAATTTGAGATTTTGTTGGTTTAACTTGAAGACACATTCTGACATATATCCAGGTTACTCTAATGTAAGAAATAATGAACTAAGTACCTTTTGAGAGACTTTAGTCTCGAAGCATAAATATTTATACACACATATACAAATGACCAGCAGGATTGTGCTCTGTGGCATGTGAACTTCCACGTTTTGACCAGAAGCCCATCCTACATGCTTTTGGCATAACACTATTCTGCCTTCATTTTTTCCAAGTCCCGTGACAATTTCATCTTTAAATTTCCCGTTCTCACAGTTGCAGAAAGGAGCTTGAAAACGGGGCCTTAGAAAGTCAAATCCCAGCAATCTACAAAATTAATTTTAAACCAGTCTCTGTACTGGTGGGTTATAGTCACAGAAACAGAGAATCCGACAGCTTCAGCCAGCAAAGTTCCCTGGCACTAAACAAAATGTAAATACCATACTTCAAAGGAATGAAGTTTTTCACTATACTTACATTATTTATATTTAATATATATTAATATATTTATATTAAATAAACTCAAAACAACAGACAAAAAACAGGAAAAAATCTGATTACCTTTTGGCTTACATCAGCATAAAATATGTGATTGTTTTTATCTTTCATTCACTCTCTCTCAAAGCACGCATTTCATGATCCAAAAACCATCCTCATTTCTTACCTAATGAACTTTTGGCAGAACAGCCCTTCCAGCCCCGAGCAGAAAGCAGGAGGAGGGGCAGGAGGAGTTCCAGTCCCACAGAGGTTCCCTGGAGAGCCGCCGGAGCAGGTGGATATCTGCTGAGGGAGCAGCAGCTTGTGGAAAGCCCCCACTGGGGAGCAAACATGGAGCAACACTGCGAGGTAGAGTCCTCTCTTAAATGCTTCTTGCCCAAATCACAACCTCCCATGCAGCCTTGCAGATTTTTAGCTCTATAGAAGTGGAACAATACACACTTTAGGCTATCTGAGAAACTTGCTGTTACATTTTTCTCCTTCTGTTTTCTCCTCAGTCTGTCCTCTCCCTTGCACCTTATTCCTTCCCACTTCCCTGCTTATTGCCCTTCCGTCACCTGATGCACAAAGTAATGAATAGAACTATGCAGGAAGGGAGTGAACAACCACAGCTGTTACCTATTGAAATTCACTGTGCTGGAGGGTCTTGCTATATCAGTAAAGGAGAAGAGGTGGTTGAGGTTTTTTTCCACTTCTATGGCAACTAATTTAAAAAATAATAATAATAAAAAAAAAAATCTTGTGAGTGGCCTTGCTATGACACATCCACAACACATCCACAGCTAGACCAAACTGAATTAAACAAAGTCTTGAATAAAACAGAGCCAAAATTGTTCTTTTTGTCAAAGAGAGACTGGTCAACAGATTACGATGATTATCACCAATGAGTTTCAATGTCTTCTCTTTGTACCTCTTTGGCACGATACTCTGTTGTGGGAAGATGTCATATTAGTTTGCGCTCTGATTACAGTAAATTACTAAAAGGCTTCAAAAGAAGCTATGCTCAGTTCTTCACAGCTGGAAGATCAGAGAAAGTGAAGATGAATAAAATTGTAACAACAACATAAAAATGGTTGATAAATTTACATACAAGGTGTTTTTCTTCAGCACTAAATAAAGCACATGTCTGTCTCCAATGGAAGGAAATTACACTTCATTTTTCTCAGTGAGTGTTTTCAAGCAATCGTTTTTTCAGAAAAGAATCAAAATTGTTCTAATATTTCCATTAAAATGTTTTATATTCTATCCCAGATTTTCATTGCTTTGAATTTTGATTAAATTCTATTGAGAAAATTCTCAGACCTAAACCTGTTTTTTGACACTGATTTCAATATTCCATTTAAAAACTTCACATTCTTTTTTTTACTTTATTATTCATTTTCTATTTTGTTATTTCTTACCCTTTCCCAACATCTCAATATAGTTTGTTTGCATAACTAGGAAATAATATAACCTGGAAAATGGAAAGCATTTCAATCAGCTCTATATAATTCCAATTAAAATTAAAAAAAAAAAAACAACAAAATATCACTACCATACCCATGTGATTAGTAGCAGAATGCCATGATATGAAAAAATAAATCAAACCCCGTTTCAAAAAGTTTAGTAATTACTGTAGCAATTCAGATGGGATTGTGAAATTATTTTTTCCTCCAGTTTTTTAACATCTTAACTTTTTTTCTCAAACTGCATTTTTTGGAAGATTTTGTTCTTTTTGAAACAATTTTTTTTAACAATAAATTTTGAATTTTATCACTGGGCAGGAAGAAGTGGTATTTCTTTTTCTCTGATAAGACCAGGAAGCGTCATTTAACACACTTTTTTCAAAGATGAGATCATACTTTATATTTGCCAAGAACGAGTGTAAGCCAGAAATTAATAATAAATACATCCCATAATTACAGATCTTTTGGAGTCAGGCTCCTCCAATTTGGAACAGTGGGTCAATCTCCTCTTACTCTTGAGCATTTTCTTCACAGAAAACCCCATTACCAGAAAAAACATGAAACCATTTTTATGTTAAACAGCGACAAGGACCTGAAAATGGATGAATAAATAAAAATAATTCCATAAATTTTCACCACAGCTATAACTGTTGTTTTATTACGCTGCTGAATTACTAGGTTTTGATTATTACTATTTTTTCTCCCTGAAGAAGCTAATGCTTTCTCTGGAAGAGAGAACTGAGCTTTACCTGGCTTAATCTTTTTACTCCATTGCAAGTACGGTCTGCAACACCGGTATTGCATGAGAAGAGAAAGGCGGTTCTTGGTGCATTTGAGTTAAAAACTACCCTCTAGAAAAGACTGGCCGGGATGATTACTACCTAACTGAGGGACGTCCAGTTGGGATTGTGAGTAACCAGCTATGCATCAACTAACTCTTCAGCCTGAAGGCATGAATATACACTAAAAGCCACCAAGTCTCTTGAAAAACTGTGTGAAGTTTACAGAAAATCCAAGCGCTCCCTATAATTTAGCTATAAATCGAGCTCCAGGTTAAATCCTGAACTCTGCTCCACCAAAATTACTGAACCCTGTGAGGCTCTGTTTGCAGCCAGCCTCGGGACTCAGCTGCCCACCCAAAATACAAGGCCACCCAGGGCCTTCCTCTTCCAGTCCTTAGAGGAAGACTCCTGTGCCAGGAGGGTGGTTGCTGCTGCTAAGCTGATACCACAACAGAGACAAAGGGAGGAGGGGTACCCATGACGGTAGCAGATTTTCTTTCCCTGGTCCTGCTCCCTAGCCAGCCATGGCAAAGCACAGCAGGAAGCAGGAGCCAGGCTGACATTTTCCACCCCACCAGGAGGCACTCCTGCCCTTCACAAAGCTGTTCCTTGCAGGGCCTAGGGCTTGAGACGTGCAAGAGGAGCTCCAGCCCTGGCTGATAGTTATAAATATGGGATGATGCAGCTGGAGGCCAAATTATTAAATGCAGCTGAGTTGGCTAGAGCCTTGAGATGGCTCTACCTAGGCTTTTCTGCATAGCACTCCTCAGAGTGGCTGAAAGACAAATTTTATACGAATAAAACTAGCAGTTCAACCTCTTAAACAGAAAAACAGCAGCCAAGTGGGACTCCTTCTATGCTGCATGGCTTCCAAGCTTGCTTCCAGGTACATCGGTGACCTTCCACCCCACAGCAATCCCCTATGCCGTCCCCCTGAGCCTTGGCTGTCAGTACCCATGCCCTCACTGCCTCCCTGCACCGGTGGCAAGGGCCACGCTCCCCCTCTGGGCAACCCCAGCACCAGTTGGCCATCCAAGGAAGACCTCCCTTGCCTCCAGGATCACCTCCATCCCAGAAGGCACAATGCAACCATAGAAAAGCCAAAGATGCTGTCCCTTCTGGGTGAAGTTACACCTATCCACTGGTTTCTCAGATTTGCTGAAGGGAAATTGCAAGTCTCAAGAATATTGCCCGCATCCACCATGTGGAATTTAATTACAGTTCCAGTCCATCGCTTTTGCCTTTCAGTAAGTAGTAGATATTTTAATTCATACTTCTTTCTTATATTAATAAATAAATACAGATGTAATTGCATGGAGCAAAGCATTTTGTAATGTCAGGAAACTGGTGACCTTTTTCTTTGGGTGGTTTCTGTGCATTTTTCTTTCATTGCCTCATCTATGAGCAAACATTCCTGACACAAACTCTTCCCAATCAAATAATTTTCAGAAGTTGAAGAACGAGTTAAAACATGTCAATGTATGAGCCCCTATTTTATAATTTCAGCTTTTCATCTCAAACCTGTAGAGTATTACATTTTCTCATTTTGCCTATCTTCAAATAGGAGACTGTTTTTCACGTGTTTTCTTTTTCAGATTTTACCAGTAACGAAGGAGATATTTTGCTGGTGTGGACACGGTTGAAGAAAAGGTGCAGTATATTACCAGAAATTGTTTCAGAATTCAAATTTTAAACATTTAAAAAACCATCAGCTTGTGACTGAAATGAGTGTTGTTAGACTTTAAATAAATACACACATTACAATCCTACTGCTGAATGTGCTGCACAGCCGTGATCAAAGATCATTTTGCCACTGCCTACAACTGGAAATAGAAGATGCCATTATATAAGCCAGTCCAAATCAGATTTCTGCAATTATATTCTGTTAGTATAGCTACTCATCCAATGTAAATAATTAAATCCCTTGACTCAAATCCTTTGATTTAAATCCTTTTAAAAATTAAATCCTATGAAGTCAAAATAGCATGAAGCATTTCTGTCTCCTCACCTCTCTTCTGACTCTAAAAACTATCACGTCAAAAAATACATTTCCAGAATAGCATGAACAAGAGATTTTAAACTACTTCTTAAACACCTCCCGGTAAATTCAAGTTATTTCCTGGCTTGCATGAAGTCAGAACTGTAATGATTTGAAGTATTCAGTATCTTCATTGTAATATAAGAAAAGATTATAAAAGTAAGATGGCGATTGCAAGACTCATTTAAGCAATGTTATTGACACAATTCCTGGATTTTTTTAGCTTTTCATCTGAGACTGTGTATTTTAAGTACTATTAAATATTACAAATGAATGTTATTGATTTAATAATAGCCAGTTGAAAATTTGTCACATCTTTAAAGAGTTACTCCAATTACTCTATCCAAACAATCAGTTCTCAGAACAAAAACCTTTATCAAACTAACCAGTATTTATTGAGCAATTTTTTCATCATTCATGCCATTCATATCATTTTTGCCAAGAAAACGCAGACATTTGCCATTCTCAAAGGAAGACAACATCCTTCATGATAAATTGTCTTTTCTTCTAACAGTACCAGTCAACCAACAGCAATTTAGATCAATTATATTTTAAGCCAAAATCTTAAGGGAAATCCTAGCTCTATAACTTCTCAAAAGAATGAAGATAAAATAGTCCAAGTAAAATACTATGAAGCTTCCCCCCCGCCCCCCTCCTTCACAGCCTCACATAAAGCAACAAGTAGTATTGTGTGAAAATTCTAGACAAAGTGTATCTCTGTAATGCAGTCACAGAAATGGTTTGGTCGTACATGTAACTCAGCTAGTTTTAAACCAGCAAGTTAAAGTAGTAGTAGCAACCTAGTTATGACAGTGCACAGTTCAGTTAGGGATCATTTACACTACCAACACAGTGCCCAGTACTCTTGCAGCTGCAGTGTAAGTGTACTATAATTATTCTTATTATTCTACACTTTCATTTCAGCCTGCAAGTACTGAAAATATGAGGGATAAGTGATAGCAGATCCAAACTTACTTCTGACATTTGCAAGGTAATCTGAAACTTGTATCAAGGGATCTCTCAAGAGACTAACACAAGATGTTGTTTTGAGCAGGTGAAATTCTGATAAAGATGTAATGAAACTGCACCCACATCAACATTTTTTTCAAGGCATGTTCAGTCCAAGTAAAATCAGAGGGAGATAGAAGACAGAACATTGCTTCAAACTCCTACTGCGCTGATGATATTTTGAGAAAAAGAATTAATCCCATTAATCACTGCATTTATGCAAGGAGAGCTGACAACATAACTTCACTTGTTGCATGCTGTTGAAATATTTAGTAGACACTGGTTCTATGTGTGTGCCTGTACAGTCTTCTGATGATAGCAAAACACTTCCATCACCTATGAAGCAAGTCTACTGTGACACAAACATGGAAGTACATTATAAAATACTATGTACTGACGTTAGGGCTATCGTTGTAATAGATTTGATGATTTCAGCAACTGAATTGACCATCATTTTGAATACTATGATAGTATTATTGCTGATAGAAAAAAAAAACAGATTTTTTAAACTCTTCAAATACAACTGAATATTTGAAGGCATTGCTTTATACAAGATTAGGGATAGAAAACTAGTGTTGCACACAGATCCTCTAGACACACTGTTATTTTTCCTGGAGTCCCTGCAGGCTAGCCTATGAAGCTCTGCAAACCTCGCTGGAGAATCTCATCACACAAACTCTCCTTCCTTTTCTTCAAACTGGAGAACAGACCAGAGGCAGATCAATCAGTTGGGAAAACAGTGTTATCCATCATTCTTCAATAAGGCAAGCCCAAGAAGAGCAGTTAATCATCCTTACTGAAACATAGCTAAATCCATTTCTATTTGCAGATGGATTTACCTGAATGCATCCAGAAAGGTATCTCTAAAATCGGCAAAAAGTTAGACGTATGTAAGAAAGCTGTAATAATTGGCTTAATAGAAGACTTACATTCTTACGATGTTATCATGTCAAATCAATACACCTATATTGATTTTTATTACCTTAGGATTTGGTTTTTATTGTATAGAATTTCAGTCCTGGACACGCCCACTAAAAATATTAATATATATATAGAATTGATGGGTTTGTGGATGCCCTACTGCTACTAAAATAAGAAAATTTGGAAAGGCTTCTCAATCTGAAATTTATAGCACCCATTAAGAGAATGTACTTTCCATAATTACGGCTGTGGGGGAAGAGCGTTGCCATACATCATGATGCCAGTATATCATATGGTGAAACCAGTATAACAAGCTATTGCAGATTTAATCAAGGAAGGTCTTTCCCTTTCCTTTCCATTTCTTTTCCTTTTCCATCAAATCCTGTAAGCGTCACTGTTCAATCGTTTGCTCTCAGTTTTAGTGAAGGTGATCCAACATTGAACATAATCAAATTTCAACAAATGATACATGTACTATGTTCAAACTCAGTAAAAATATGTAGAATGTGTTAGTGATTTAGTGCACTGTAGGCTTATTTTTGATGAAGATTTGACTTGCATTATGCACTTGAGGTCTCTGCTGGCGTACTAAAAATGTTTGAATATTTAATGGAACAGAGGTTGAAGCCACATGCCACGGCACAATTTAGAGCACCGCTCTTGTGATGTGGATGCAGGTTACTCCACAAGTTTCTTCTCTTTGTCTGCCTGGCATGCGTGTAGGATTGGCACCTGTGTGAATTTGATTGCCAGTAAAGATGCAGCGTGGACACACAGTCCTGGAGTCCTCAATTTGTGCTGCACTACCCTTTAATGTAGAAGTAACCAGACTGTACTAAATTTGAAAACTTATATTCTCTAACTGCTTGTCAATTCTGCTCCAAGTAGTAGTAGGGCTAGCTCCAGCACCTCTTCTACCCGTTTGGGAAGGTGTTAGGTCTGCAATGACTGCCAGTTTAGGCCACTGCACTTGTAACTGAAGTACTGGTACATGGAGTGGAAGCACCAGAGCAGTGCCGTTAAGTTCAGAACCTGGTAGGATTCCCAACAGCAACAGACAGCAGGCACTAGCATAATCTCATCCAGTGAAAGTCACTGATCACCTTAAAGGATAGTATCAGGGTCTCTATATATCTGTATCCAGAGACCACCACAGCCACTTTCTACTTTCATTGCTGTCAGATCCCTTTCTCGCTTGCAAGCTCTATATAAATATGTGGCAATATTGGAGATACTCGTCAGAAGAGTAATCGTAAAAGAAAATAAAGACAAGATGCCTCCTGTACTGGTTCAAATTAAAGACATTTTTTTAGATTATAAACCATTGGAATAAAGTTATTATGACTTGTTCAGTGTTTCTCATTTCAACCCAACAAGGAAATCTTTTGTGTGAACTCTACTCATGGTGTATTACCATATTATATATATATGGAATACAGTATATAATGCGTTATAGCAGTATGTAGTTTGTATTTTAACCTTTTTGACATCTGAACAGTTCTGAACTGATATGGCGTGTACATGATCACAGCGAGAATTACCATTTTTTAAAACAAATTACACGTAATCCTTAATTTTCACTTTTTATTGTGATTTAGAAACTTGGAAATACCAGATCGGCCATGAAGTGGAACAATCTTCTATGGTTCAGATATTGCAATAGGTGAAGAACATTGACATTACTTTTGGAAAAGAAGGTGGGGAGCAGCCCTGATTAGGTCCAGGGAGCAGTTCTGGTAAACCCTCTGTAACAATTTACCTGCAGATGTAGAGTGCTTGCCAGGATGACACATCTCTGTGCTGACATTGCTTATAATATTTCAGTGGTCCCCCTTCATAAAAGCAAAACTCTTGCCTCAGACAGGGGGAGGAGTGAAGCTGCACTTATCCTGGTTGTAAGTTAGGAACCTATTGACAGCAGCATGTAGTCTGGTACACACTAATCTTACGTGCTGAGGAGAGGCTTCTTAGCGTGCAGAGTGCATCCAAATTAGGGTTAAGATTGTTCCAAACTCTCCTATAGCCCTATCCTGACTTTGTCTCTCCATCTACCATGCAGCCTTCTAACAACTTTTGCAGCTTTTAGGTGAGAGCAATTAAAGAGGGAATTTAAAAAGTCAGATAGGAAATATTAAAATAGTAAAAAATTGTCATACATACAAAAATAACAACTTAAGGAGTTATTTCTTATTAATACCACACCGCTGAAGTTAATGAAGAAGATGACTTTTCATTTTGCCATTTTTGATGGTATCTGTTGTTACTTTGAGGTGTTCATGATATTAACTAGTGCAATGCAACTGCAGGAGCTATACGTTAATCTTGGAATGTTCCTTTCCCTCTCCCTTCTCCTCAACCGTGAGAGCAGATTGCACCGTCATGTAAACCTACGTGTCCTAGGAGTACATCCCGTCTTTTCATGTGGTCCCAGAGGCAGACCCCACTTCTGTGTTGTTTGTAAACACAGGAAGAAAAAGTTGCTGCCTATCAATTCTGTGTTTCCAGTGTGTAGAATGGGAACAACATACAGGACATGCTGGGCTCTTGCTTGGACCATACTCACCTATAGGTACGGGGATTACTGCCAAAAATATAAACCAGAAACAGATTCCACTACCAAGCACATAAGCAGATAAAACAATTTGCTACATACGGACTTAAGTGTGCCTGTGTATGTGCAATTATGTTTAAATGTGTGAGTGAAGAGATACTTTGAGCAGGACCCTCCATTTCCAAAGTACTCCATTGCACCTGCAACGCATGATAACATCATTGAATGTCTTTTTTATACCAGTTGTCAAATGATTTTTTTTTCTAAATGCCCTTTGTTTTTCTCTGTGAAAATAATTATATTTTTAAGAGCTGTTAATTTACAAAAAGGCATAGTGTTGCAGGAATAGATTTGCTGGCACTGATAATACATTAGATTTGTTTATTTTGGGGAATAAATGAAAGAAACAATTTACATTGCCTTGCCAGGATGTCATGCTGCTAGACTTTTCCTCGTAAAGAAAGAATTTTTCAGAAGTAGAGTTGAAAAAAAAAGAACTATTTCAGCTTCCATTCTGTTATCCACTGTAATCTAACATGTTAGAAACCAGAAACAAGAAAGTATATGCACATGAAAGTGAGTGTCTCTGTATGTGAGAAACTGGATAAGCACTAATCACAACTATTTGGAAATGAGAAAAATAACTCATAGGCTCATTATATATACGTGTGTGTATATGTATATAAATGCAAATATTGCCCATAACTACTGTTAGCAAGACAGATAAAAGATCAGACCAATGATCAAGCCTGAATACTTCTTGCTATATATTGGTAGTTCTTTTGGTAGAATTTGTTGCCTATCCTTGTACAATAAAAGAATGACAATACTATTCAAACGGCATTTAAAAAGCTATAAAGAAACAAATTGCATTTTAAATGACCATTAAGAGACATTTCAGACTGCAAGATCAATTCTGCAGCTGAGAAGAGGAATGAAATCCTGCCACTACACCCATCCAAAACTGAACTATGAAATGGGCTGGAAAATATACTGCTGAACCCTTTGCCAATAGGAAAACACATTAAATCAATGAAAGAATATTTAGGTAATTAAATTTTTATAACCTGAGGTAAGAAAAAGAATGTGATTTGTCATAAACAATGAGCAGTGCATTCCAACTTTTTGATGAAATAATCAAAAGCAAAATATCAGTGTTCCTGCCCGGATTCTTCATTTTCCTCTGTGTATCCATCCTTAAGAAGTGATCTCTCAATTTGCTGTCAGTGTCTGAGGAACTTGTATCTCATATGCACAGAAGAGTTTCTCAGAAGTTTTGTCAATTAATGTCTTTTCTATTGAAAAATATCAAAAAGTAATACGTATCAGGAAATATATGGCTATAGTTATAACTTTGTGTAAGAGAAAAATTAATTTACATAAGATTAATCACTGGTGCAATACTTTTGGAATGCAATATTTCTAATTAGCATTTTTAAATTAAAAATTTTATATTATAAACAACTTTCAAATTCAAAAGTTTTGAAGTCTTAGTTTAATACCTCCATGTTGGCAAAAGGATATACTAAGGTGATTTTTAAAAAGTATATAATATCCAGAGAAATGTATTTCATTCCACTTTTTAAACAGGCAAAACAGTGGGATATTTTCTATGAAACAAGGAATGAGCTTCTCTTTCTTTCTGGTGTATATGTACAATTATGCTACACCAAGTCTATATATGCTGCCCTCTACTTGAAACAAATCAGCAAGGATGCGGCAAAGAAAAACGTGTACAACAACAAATTCTTGAATGAGAACAAATATATACATATATTTGTTCATGTCCCATGGATTATAACAAAAATCGCAAAGATTTATTTATTTTTGAATTTTAATATTAAGTTTAAGTGGGTCAACAGATCCAAAAGATATTAGCAAACAGACAAGGAGATGAACCACCTTATCTTCACTTCCTTAAAAAACAAGGCTAAAAGCTAAATCTTGGCTTGGTCAGGATAAATTCCTTGTTGAAGTCAAAATGTGTTGAAATCAGAGAGATTAGAAATGCCAATAAAATACCGGTGATACTCTTAAAATCAAATTCAGTTATCAATGTGATTTTCCCATTCACAGCAAAAGACCTAATCTTAATTTAGACAAATGTGGCCTATTTTTAGTCAGGCTGGAATCTAGAAGAAAAAAGCTGTGACTGAAATCTTGCAAAATATGTAAATATGTGCTTCATTTAAGTGATCCCATTGTCCTCATTTTCCTTACAGTATGTGGGGAAAAATTTACTGAAGTCACAAAGGCAGCATGAACAGTAAGAAGATATAAGAATGAAACAGTAATCAATGCAGTTTTAAAATTTGTCTATCTGTCGGGAAAACATTTTAGGCTTCATTAGCAAAAACTGGATACACGATATCTCTTATCCATCAAATATATATATGAATAAACATTCTTCCTTTTCAGAATGCCTGGTCAGATGTGCTCCTCTCAGGATTCAACAGTTGATGTAAAAACAAATAAACTCACATCTTGTAGAACATAATAAAGAGGATAAGCATATGGTCTACATATTCTGTCCCTTATTTTAGATTGTATGTTCTAAATACACATTAGTCTCTATTTGAAATGATATCACCATGAGTAAAAAGGGATTTATTATTTGCTGCAATTTCTACTTTAAAGTTAGAAAAGCATTGTTCTATGTTAAAAGCTTTGAAAGACTTTAAGGAACCTGTAAAACTGTTCCAAATTAGAATATTATCATCCATCAGTAATCTCTTGAACAAATAAAATGCATTTATTACTTGTTTCATATTCATAAATGCCATTGGTTTAATTAAAATGTTTGAAAAGTACAAAGCACTGATTTTTTTCCCCAACTAAGCTTGAATTTAACATGCAAATGTCTCCTAGCCATGACTTATGGTGAATAATTGACTTAAAGAGAAAAAAAATGGGCAATAATTTACATCTTATCTGCTTTTCCCTATCAAAAAATCAATAGAAGCCAGGCGGAGAACGGAATGTTAAAAGTTCCAAATTCCAAGGATTTTCTAAGTTTGCATAATAAATGTGACAACCCTCCCGCAGCATTCTTTTTATCACATTAGTTCCACAAACCAGTTTATCTGAGTGCATTGTTCGCATAGAAAAAAATCTCATTTATTTATAATTGCCTAATCAACTGAAACTTAATTGCATTATGCTGTAAGGACCTTTGATGAAGCTTTAGAAATCTGCATAAACGTTAATAATTTGAAGGCCTAATTAATAAGAATTAAAAAGTAAACTTCAAAAGGAATGAAAAAGCTGGGTTTGATTTGCTTTGTACAAACTATAAGGTATACTTCCATCACCTCTTCAGTTTTCTGTTTATATGTTCTTCAGCAAAAAGCAGTAAGTATGGAGATGTTATTAGAAGGAGTTTAATGGCATCCAATAAGCATAAGCATCTTTTCTGACATTTAAATTTCCAATGGCAAAAAAAAAACTTATGGTTAAGTTAATTTTCCAAATAAAATATTTTGTAACTCAAAATCACTCTGACATACGGAGAACTCCTTGATAGAATCAAAGATTTCATTATTAAAGTAGTTTTAAAAAATAGTCCTGTTTCTCCATGCAAAGATGCTGCTAGCGGGGATTGAATTGTGACTCTTTTGAAGACAACTGAGTCACAAGAACATAAAGCTGAAACAAATGAGTTAGGAAATCACATGCAGCAGCGCAGAAAGAGAGAAACAATACTGGGTGAAATCAGCATTATCTGGCTCAGGTACGAACTATGCAGAACTGTGCATAGAGGGGAAAAAACCACAAGTCCCAGTTTAAGAAGAGGTTTTTGTGCCTATCAAGACATAGCAAGTACCAAATAAAAAATGCATGGCATTACGCTCTCTGGTCTTCTGCATAGATAAATCAGAAAAGTTAAACAGAAATAAAGCTGAACATATTTTCAAAGCCTAGGAGGATATTTGTACAGATTTCTATTTCATTAACTCTTCCCTTCCTACTTCTTCTCTTATCCACATTGGGCGGAAATTCAGACATCAAGATGTGAACATTTTCTACAGTTCTGACTGGAAGCTGGTGAATTTACTGACCCGCAAATATATCCTTTTAAGTAGAGGAGCATATATAAAGAAATTTGTAATGATTATTATTCCTAAATTATTATTCCTAAATTCATTAAAACATGGGGGTGGGGGTGGGGGGCAGAAAGGAACTCCAGCGTTTATTTTTCTGTGTGATTTCTGCATAAAATATATTTTGTCTGATGTTCTCTAGTCATGAGCTGTGAATATACAACGCAGCAAATCCAGCAAAGTGTCGATTAATTTATGTCCCCTATATGGCCTAGCACCTGAGAACTCTAATATGCTACTTTGCTCTATAAACTCAAAACAAATAAATAGTTATGTCTTTTCTATTTCAAGGCCCTACACACTGTGAACTCAGCAAGAGACAAACAGCAAACACTGTCAAACAGAACAACAAACAAATAGGTCAGCACAGCAGTGCAGAGCAGACTTAACACCGCACAGTTGTTAGGAAGCGTAATGGAAAGCAAAGTTAGGAAAAGTATTTGAAGGCAGAAAATGAGGTGGTGGGGTAAAGGCTCTTCACAAATGCAGTATTAAATAGGAGACATGGCAGAAGATACTTGGTTTGGGGTAAGGGGAATAAAATGGATAGATGAGGGAAGTTGATAACTTCTATTTGGGTAGGGAGAAGGGAATGAGAAGAAGGAGGAGTATAGGGCAGGCGATGAGATAGGGTGAAACACTGGCGATGGATAATAATGAAAAAAAGAGGCTACAGCTAAGAGGAAATTTGCATAATGTGCCATACCTCCAGCTGGTGTAGGTTAGCATAATTTTATTGGAGTCAGTGGAGATAAGCTGATTTACAGAAAATAAAGAGATAATTTTTTTCCTGTGTAGAAATCACTGCTGTTATTGTATCATTTTTTTCTAGGTAAGATTTTGACTCTTAAACAATCCCACCAAATTAAGTCTAAAAGTAATGTTCTTAGTATAAAAAATAATTCCAAATAACAAAAAGAACTGAAAAAAATTATCTGGCAGTATTTTTAAAAGCACCTTTATCTATAATAATATAAGGAAAAGACAGATTTCTTTCAATTTATTTGTGGCCTCCTCCACAATATAGGTAATATATGTGCAGTACAAACATTATGGTTTAAACTGACTGTAAGCCTTTAAATTAAAGGAGAATAATATTATAGCATTGAAATTGTCAAAATAATTTGAAGACATCAACAGAGCATAAATTCCACTAAGTCAGTTCATGCCTATCAAGTAACAAGTCTGCATGATAAAAGAAAACTCAAAGAACTTCAATAATAAATGATGGGCAACAAAGATATAAAACAAGATACTATGATTTAAAAGCAATTGATTAAAATGAAAGGGGATGTTTGCCTGCCTGATTGTTGTTCATTTCCATCAAAGACTACAGCCAAGTTTTAATCAATCAAACATGACTGGTAACCAGAAATAAAGACAGAAAAGCAGGAGCACTGAGCAGTACTCCAGATATTTAGGATCAAGATTTGAATTTTCAAATTTATAGACTGCTTGAATCAGGATTTAGATAGGGCATATTTATAAAGTCATACCACAATACGACTATACTGTGCATGAAAATGTAGCCCAACATTTAATTCATAGCTGTCATCTTCTACTTTTTTCCAAACTCCAGTATCAAGCTCCTCAACAGATCTTCTGCACAACACTTAACATTTAAGGTGAGATCTTTTATATCAGTTATACCTTTGGACCACATCTTTTCACATTCTTCCCTTAAAGTGCACATACCATATTGTCTGTCTCTTCAAAGACTCTTATATCTTCACGTCCAGGAACCAGCGGAACCAGTACACGCTTGTGAAGGCAAATTTGCCCATCACTATCTGAAAGCTGCTCTAACTCATTGCAAAACATGCAATTGAGGGTCAGGTTTTCAAGGTACAGTTGGTGGTATTGCCTTATTTAGCACAACATAATTTTTCTAAAATGTTTTAGGGGCATGTGAAACAAAATTAATTGAATTCTGCATGAAGAAAGACTCATTGCAAAAAGTATTGCTGAACAAAATGTGTCTTAACATGGCTGCTATTGTTCTGATGAACAGAACTCCATCCAAAATAAGTGGAGTAAACACAGCAGGATCACAATTTATTGACAGATTTCCTCGACCCTCTCAGTTCTGAAAGACTGAACCAGTATTTGTTCCTCCTTGCCAAAAAGGCACGTCATTCTTCAGCCATTAACTCCAGTTTCTAGTTTACAAATACAGCACAGCTCAAATAGCAATACAGAAGTACCTTCTGTATTTTACATATCTAAAAATATTCACTTCTTTCTTTTTTAAAAGGCTGTCAGAGAGTGGAATTCCAATGAAAAGCTGCTTACCCATCAGTCTCTGACTCATCACTACTTGCCACCAATCCAATTTCCTTTGCAAATAATAACTTGAGGTCAGTCTCTTTTGTTCCCGTGTGTGATGGTACCATTTTTCTATAATATCCATAAAAATAGAAACTCAATTATCCGATATAGAGAACCAGACCAAAAAAGTTATCCAATAGATAAGAAGTTGCACATCTTTTGTTGAGTTTTAAAGGGCTACTATAACTGCAGAAACCAGTATCTCCATGCCCATAAGTATATATCTAAATTCATCTTTTGAGAGCTTTGTTTCTGTGAGGTAATGCGTATCTTGCATCAAGGGGCCTTGCAGATCCATAAATTAAGCAAATACATCACTTCTGGGTGCTGTGATGGGGGGTAAAAATCAGTCAACTAACCATCTCCCTGCACAGAAAAGAGAAGTCAGAGGACATAAAAAAAAACTTTATTATCTGATTTGTAACCAAACTAATTTATTGTTCCAACTCCAGCTGTCTCATGCGGAATGGTAAGCCTCCTGGTCCTTCCAAAATGCAAGATTTTTCCAAAATACCAAGAATAAAACCACAGGTGGAAAACGGTGCTTCAGATCACTGGAAAAAAAAAAGTGTTGCAACTGCCTAAATGCCTTTCTGAACTTTCAAATGATTTAACAAAGAAATAAAAACCTCCTTCCAATCCTTGCATTTTTGCAGTGGAAGATCTTTCTCACGCATTTGTGGATGGTCGCTGCAGTTTAAAGCACTTCAGAAGGAGCTGGGCTGTATATTTGGCTCACTCATACTATTACAATACATTCAGGAAAAGGAGGCTGAAGGCTATTCATTCCAAGGTCATTTCATGTCAAAATGGTTCATTCCCATTGAGATAGAGAGCCACCAATAAGTTCCATTTGTTTTGAATTTGTATGTGGAAACTGTGTTAATATGTAAAATGATATACGACATACTGCATTATCCACGGTAAGACGTATTTCACTCTGAAACTTTTCAGTGAACCAGCAGTAAGAGAGGAGGGGCTTATCCTTCGCTGAAATGAGGAGTTCGTAGTTAGCCTTTCAAGTATGAGAAACGATACCCAGCCCAACAAAGAGGTGTTTGCATCTATAAGTCAAACCACACATTAATTTGAAGTTACAGTCAGCCTTTGTTTAGAGGAGTAAGTAGACTACATTTTGGGGGGGGGGGGGAAGGATTAAAAGTGTCTGGAGATTGGTAGACTTCAGAGGAAAAACTGTCTGCAAAAAGTAAAATGTTACACCAAGAGAAGTGTACTCTGATGAAAAATAATCAAAGGGGAGTTTCATTTAATAGGATGCAACTGAAGGCATAATAATTTCACAATCTGGTTCTCTACCTGCCACCATGTTAGAAGATCACAGTAAATGTGGAATGAAAAAGTGGAATGAAAAAGAGGGGTTTCTGGTTTATAAGTAACTTAAGTACATTTTTCTTTCAATTCTTTGCCCATCTGTTACTGCATTTCAATACACTCTGTTGTCACTTTACAGTGTTATTAATTCTTCTATTTGCGTATTATTTCACCCTGGCTGGAGTTTAAATCATCTAATGTGACTGGGTAACCACAAGGTGTTCCTCACCAAAAGGTCTGGCAAAGGTAGGATAAGGAAACGCTATGCAAGATGAGATTCTTTTTATATGCTACATACAGTTTGGAGTCTAAATGAAAGTTGGATTTAATCCTGAACGTGTTACAGGAGGCATAACAGACGCTTTAGGCAAAATCATTTAGAAACGCATCTACTAAAAAGAGGAAGTTGCAATAAAACATTTCCACACCATTAACTGTAGGTTGTGCACATATTATATAAAGAATCCATGATGAAGAAATGCTTGCTATAATAAAACTGCATATTCCAGATTGCAGCCAGGAAGCACTGACAGACTGTAGGACTCTTGAAACTGAACTTGCTTCACAGCTATGTTTCAAATTCCTAAAGCTGAATTTAAGAGGTTTTTGAGGCAGCAGAAATTACTTCGCAGTAAAACTAACAGTGCATGCCCATTTCGTACACAAGGGAGGGAAGAATGCAGCACAGCAGAGCTAGAATGACTCATAGACCAAAGAGTAAGTCTATAGGAGATCCAGTCTGTTAATGAGCCTCTCCTGAGAGTGCGGAAAGCTATCATTTGAGAGGCAGACAGGATTTTCCTGAAGAATAGGGAGAACTTTGCATGCCTTGTATCCTGTTTTGAAATTTGCATGAGTTCAAAATTATTTAAATGCATAAACAACTGTCAAATGTTTTGAACTTATCACAAGAGTTTTTGAAAGTGCCGTGTTGACGCCAGTGAGAGAGAAGCAGAGCCTCTAATAGCTTTGAAATGGCCATGGCGAGGATTTTAACAATGTCTGCAGATCAGTGCTTGTCAAATTAAATTCCAGGCAATTCAAAGAATAAACCCTACTGCAAGAAGTGATACCTTGAGCTAATTATAACCTGGTGCAATACACTTCTAAAGTTTCCTGAGGCACTGTTCACTCTTTAAACTGGAGAAAATAAAAATAAAATTAAAAAAACAGTGATTTAAACCTTATGTGACTGTACCATCCTTTTTGAGTGACTGATCCGTTTTGCCAACAATACCATAAAGCAAATTTAAAAAAGGATACAAGCAGCACTGATGCAAAGGGGAAACAAGGAAGAGTAAACAAAGCATCTGCAATTAATTTCCTGTAGTTGATACTGCTTCTCATCCTGTATTTCTCTATTGGCATTATTTTCACCATGCATTCCTCCAGTAACTGGAATAATAAAGGATGTGTGAAGGGGAGATACAGGGTTGGCATAAAGGTGCACAACACAGGCAGTTCAGGATGTAGTCTTCCTTTTAGGACGTTTGGAGAGTTATAACTCTAGATGACATTTACAGCACTGTTTGTCTTAACTATTCAGGCTATTACAGCACACATTCTCATCTAAGCTGTATCCACACTGGCCCATAAAGATGCCAGCTGTGACCAAAAACTAAACTGAGTGTTCTCACAAACTCTTTTCACCCCAACACCCAATCGCTGCTGCTGCTAACTGATCTATGTATTAAAAAAAATCCATACAGTAAAAAATTGGAATTAACCATTACTCGAAAGACAAGAAATCCACAGAGATCAATAATGACTTTATCTGCTGCACAATTATCATTTTTTATATTACATATAGGGACAATGCATAGTAGAATCAATTCTCCAAAATAAAAATCAAACCAAAGGATCCCTTAACCCCAAAACGTAATGGTTGGTAACTCCAGTTACTCTTTACATTTGCTTGACTAAAAAGCATTGCGCTGGACTCTCATATTGCTTACAAAGTCACTGCTTATGAAGTATATTAAAGGTAAATTGCTAGGAACGGTTTACAACTGTGTAGTGTAAAGACAATATTTTGAGTTCTGTTTCTTAAAAAGAACCTAACGAAACCAGAAGCACAACATTGTTACCGAAGAGAAGTTAACAAATCCTAGTTTAATGTGGTGGCTGGAATCAGTATGGGAATACTGATTTAACATTTATTCCACAAAAGAAAACATAAAAGGGGTAAAAATAAGCAATCAGAAACCTTAATTTCTGTTGAGCGAGAACTCTTGTGGGCAGTCTCCAAGCCGTCAAGCATTCATTTCAGAAACAAAGAAAACTGTTGTCTGTTTAACAACATCCAAATCTGCCCTGACCTCATGGTGAGTTATAAAATTACACAGCAGAATTTCCAATATGCTTTTTGTTTCTAAAGTTTGACAGAAATATGGAAATCTAGTAAAAATATTTTATCGCCCTCCAGTGAATCATTATGATCTTTCATCTGCTAATTCCAGATCACTACAAAACCACCTTACACTTACACCTGTGCCAGGTGAATGCCAGCTCACCAGTTCCAATTTTTTAGCATTTAAGAGGCATTTTTTGTTCTTATATGGGTATACAAAACTGATGCAGTGGTCCACTGAAGTCCGTGCACTTCAGCACCCTTGTCAGAAGTCTGTGATTTTTTCCCTACTGTCTTTTTCAGATTCAGAGTATTCCTACTATGTTTTCCTTTGTTTATTCTGGGTCATCATGGGAAAGTTACATGGAAGGTCTTTTCCTAGAGTTTAATTTTTTGTTCAACAATGAATTGTCCTGATTTTATCATTTCATAGAAACTCTTAAAAGGCACGACCTGTGCAACCATTCTCTGCCAAGAAACTTTCTGATTGTATAGATATACTCAGGATTTCTTGTTGCTCTTTTCATTTTGTTCAGAGAGACAGTGACTTCATCCAGAGACTTTTACCTGCTAGTCACAAACCTTGCATGATTATTTGACATATTTTAATGCCAATTTGAGACTCCTTTTAATTATTCTGACTTGCTGCTGACACTGTGTTTATGTGCTCTTTATTCTTAACTTGTTCTTCATTTTTAAGGAACCAATTCCTAGTTTACTGTATTCATTATTTTTGTTATCATTTTAATGATCAGTAAATTGCTCAAAACGTCAAGACAATCAAAATGCTAATAGTAGTGCATGTTCAGTCCTTAAAATTTCTTTCTCTTGTAGCCTATCAGCTAATTGTTGCTCCTTACTTAATGGTTGTAAAGTTAAGATGACGATTAACTCCTTCCTAGCCACATTTTGCTAACATTCTCATTGAGAATATTCAGTATAAGGATATTATAGTGTAGACCTCTGAATCTCAGCTTCATAGCCAGTAATAAGCAAAATATGTGGTCCATATATTATTTTTATCAGCCTTTGAATTATTTTTCTGTTATTGCTCCAGACATCATTCTCTGGGTATTACTGTGTTAAGCGCTTAGACACATGCATTTTCACTATTGCTTTTCAAATGGTTATTAAGGGCAATTAATTAATAAACTAAAGACTTTACTTAAGAAAGTATAGTCAGTCACCTCTTTTCAAACTAGAACGTGTGGCCATGCATTTTTCTTGGCGAAACATCCTCATTCAACATTTTTCTAGCAGAATGGTTGCTTTGGGGGGAATGAATAGCAGGGGAGAGAGATCTACTTTCCAGAGATACTCATTCATCCTATCCATCCTATTATTTCTTTTACAGAAAAGTTAATTATATTTTTGCTTTGTTTGGTTGTTTTTTTTTTGTTTTGGGGTTTGTTGTTTTGTTTTGTTTTGTTTTGAGAAAACCTCAAAGATTAAGTTCTGACTTCATCTTAAGCTGTAAGGGTGGGAAAAATACAGGTCATTTTAACATCCAGGATGCTTAATGTAATCTCTCCATGATGAAAATCAGCTGTAGGAATAGCGATTTTTTTCACATATATGTTTGTTTGTTCTGGAATTCTAAGGGCCTTACAGTACTGTTGGGAGGTAGCAGCAGTATATTACATGAGACTGTTTCATGAGTGAGACTGACAAATAATGTAGTACCAGCTGCTGAAAAAAAAAATGAATGAAGGGGAAGATAAATAAACGTTTTTGATATACCACAGCGCAGGGAAATTCTGGTTTTGTCTGCCATGAGTCTGGTCCTTGCTTTTCAAAGTGTTATTAGCTTATATATCACTTTTTTCTCCCTGATCTCTGCAGTATGGTCTTGTTTCCTTAGTTTTCTTTATGGATAGAAATTAACAGGCTATAACCTATGCACGTATTTCAATTACCATGTTTCTTTGTCCATCGCATGTAATTGGTCACTACATTTCAATACAAGCCAAAGCTAAATGGCTAGAGCCTTAGGTCCCAAGTCTGTAGGCTGATCTGTGCATACCTCAAAATTAGATTCAGATGCAATCTTAGAATATTCCAAATCAGGGGTTTCAAATCAGAGGTAAAAAGAAACAACGATGTCAGGTTGAGGATCTGACCAATAGGTTTTTTTACAGACCAAATGCAGAAGATTTTGGAACTAAAAACCGTATTAGATATAGTTAAATCTCTTCTTTCAGAATTCTGTAGAAGGATCTCTCCTTCAGTTTCTCTTGATTAGCTCTGCATTTTCTCAGAAAAAGGCAGCCAACTAAATTATTAATAAAGACCCCCCTGAGTTACATCTGCAGTACCACGCGCACTTCTGGGGGATGCGACCAGGTGACTACTTGACTATTGAGTGATCAAAGGAAGGGGCAGCCCGTCACGCTGTCTATAATCTAACACGACATAACACGAGAGAGGATATCGCTACATTTTGCAATACATCAGGGACAGGAAAGAAATATTCTTTGTGCTGAGCATTACGTAAACCCAGAACACGAGGATGGCTCTGCGCCAGGAGCTTATGGTATATACCTGCTGCTAGTTATCTGTAAGGCTAACCAAAGTCCAGCTGTCCAGGAAAACAAATCTCTTGCTTTTCCTTTATTGAGCTGCCACCTCTGCAATAGTCTCTCAGGTAGAGATACCTTCTTTGGAGGCATGCCATTTGCAGTACAGAGGGAGCGACTGTTGTTGTGCTCTGGAGAGATATTATATATTTCCTCAGATGCCTGGCATCCAATAGCAGGTAGTTAACATGCACTAATGGTATTTCACAGAGCAATTATTAAATTACTTTGTTCTACTGTAATGACCGACGATTAAACTTTCATAATACTGACATTACACGCTTTATTTATCGGGCTCTTATATTTATTAAATTATTGGGAGGGTGGGGAGGGATCTTAACAGAAGTGAACTTGTGCAATTATCTTTCAAGGTCAAAAACTGTCTCCCACTGTGAAAGTAGGTAAAACACAAGAAAATTAGTTAAGAAGTTTTCAATGTTTAATCTTTGCATTATCTACATTGCCTAATAATAAAGGTTCCGTAGCTTACTAAAACACCTGTATGCCACCCAAAGAAAAACACACACACAGAGCTGGCTCATCAGGGGCTGAGATACAGTGTAGGAATAGTGAGCTTGAAAATAAAATTACCCATTTAAGCTGACACTGTAGAGAGACTGGAAATGATCACATCTCTGTAATAGTATGCATGCGCTCCAGTAGCATGCTACACACACACAGAGCACATTAGGTACAAACTGATGCATATAATACAACAATCTGGAGGAAACCATCGGAGGGAAATTCGCGTACAAGAAACACTGCCTGATATCAACAGTTCTGCTGAGAGATGTAATATTTAACAAATAACACTAAAAATAAAATACATTTGGTTCAGTAAATTGTTTTGAAGCTTTACATAACAAATCTATTCACAATTGCCATTCCTGTCTATATCCAAGGGCAGATGCCTACTCAAATTCCCTTGAAATAAAGGGGAATATAGCGTGTAAAAATTTAGAGATCATATTTTCCTGTTCCTTCATCCATGGTCATTGTTTTGGTCATTGCAATGCTGACTATGCCTTTGCAGAATTTGTATTACATATCTGCTTATGGTATTACTTCATAGACAATCTTTCATTTGGAGATTAGTTTGTGCATTAGTAATAAAACCTTGTGATAACTACCATTTTGCTGAAGTCCACAAGGCCAAATTTATCAAAGCAGCTCTGTTTCTTACAATATAAACAGCTCCCAATGCCAGGAAACTCAGGAGACCATTAATATCAAGTCCAGAATTTTAAAATTTTGTTTATATTTTGCTGCAGCTCCATGCGCTGTGTAAGATATCTTAAACTTAAAAGAAAATTATTTCAGTATGTTATGATAACAAAAAATAATATGAAGGAATTGGCTTATGGGAATTTATGCTGCTCATCTATATTCTGTAAAACTACTGTGTTTTGAACCAAAAAGCTCATCTCTGTTACTGTACCTCTGTTACTGAAAACTTCTCAGTTTTTTCTGAAGACGACATCCTTTCAAATGCTTTTTAAATTTTGGAAAAGTAGCTGAATGTCTGTTTAAGGATTTTATAGCTCCTTCTCCTTGCCGACACCTGGTGTCATCACGTGCTTCAACTCTATTCCAGTAGACATCCTAGTATCACAACTTCAAGGGAAAGGAGGAGAAATAGCCAGCCAACTCAAAATCCTACTAGAGTGCTGATTTCTGGAAGGCTTGAGAACTTTATTAGGTAACACACAAGCACAGCAGGCTGTGGGAGTTTTAGCCTGTTAGCCACTTACCAGGGAAACAAGCAGTTGTAAAATTGTATTGTAAAATTACAAAATAGAATTAAATGAGTAAGAGTCCTTAGGAAAAAAGGGAAGCCAAAAAGAGCATAAAATTATTTGATATAGTCAAGCTCTGAAATGAATAGGAATTTTCCTGATTTTCAGGTTCCGGATTTGGCAAACAGGAGGTGGGCTGTAAGGAGCCCTGAAGAGACAGAAGAACTGGAAAAAAGGCACAGTATAAAATAGGCCCAATAGCCGAAGTAAAACTATGAACAGTATAATTAATTTACATAATAAGACATCATAGTGCAACCTCTCTAGAATGCTCTCATAAACTATGGAGTTACTGACTCTACATGTTCATTAGGGTGTATATGCACAACTTTAAAATAACGACACAGTTAAATAAATTTTGCCCTTAATTGCAATTCGCTCTGTAGCTGGAAGACTGAGCATGGCATATTCGTGGCATTTTTGAAATGGCAGGATGGGTTTTGCTCCATTAAACAATTTGACATATTTTTCACAAGCCCAAGCATTTCTTATATAGCATACTAACATAAATATCTGGCAAAAAAAAAAAAAAGAAGAAAAAAAAAGCATTGCATAGTGCAAAACCAAGCAAAAAGATTTCAAGATGGTGGTGGAAAGGAAAATAGGTCTCGATTGTAAGGAGCCTTACAGCACTCTAAAGGATTTTTAAACCATGAAAAAAAATCCTCTATGTCATTCAACTGTGTTATAGGCTTTTGACTTTTCTTTGATGAGAAATAACACTTGAAAACCTCCTTGTTGCATCTCTTTTTTAATAAAATGGAACGCTTTTCTCTGTCATGTTCTTGTAGGGCCATGACTTTCTAATCCCATCTTTGTTTCCGTGTGCTCCTTCCTGAATATTTCTTGACACTTCCATCTTTAATATCAGCATAAATTAAGAAGATTCAGGGTGCAGTAATTACAGTTTCAAGTACTCTTCAGGAGAAGCATCAAAAAGTTTGCTGAAAAAAGAAAGTATTTTTTTCTAAAATCCCTGAAGCTCTACTGAATTTTTCATGGTGAGAAGGTGTGTTTGGTTTTGTGTTGACCCCCTTTTTTCCAGCACACGATTGTTCCATCTAGATATGCAGGTGACCAAGCAAATGTACAAGGTTCAGCTTTAAGTTTCAGACTTTAATATGCTTGATATTTCTAAATGCAGCTTGAACAGGGGAATTCTGGGACAATCTTCACAATGTGGCACGTTCTTCTCAGCCAAACCAAAGAACTAGTTATACTCTCTATTCCCGCTACCCCAGTGTTAAAAATCCGACTGTTACCAATATCAAGGTCTTAAAACACCAAGTGCCTTAAAATGACTGGCTCTGTGCACAGGGGAGAGCAGTGGATACACTTTACCTTGACTTCAGCACAGCTTTCAACACAATCTCCCACAGTATCCTAGTAGCCAAACTGAGGTGACACATACAGTTTGGATGGACTACAGAGTGGGTGGGACCACTGACTGGACCACTGAGCTCAAAGAATGAACTTTGAACTGTGGTTCAAAGTTTGGTTATAAACACTATTCTTCAGGGGTCAATAGTGCTTGAAAATATTTTACATCTTCATCAGTGACCTGGACCATGGGATACTTGGAACCTCAGCAAGTTTGTGGATGACACCAAATTGAGGGGAATGGTTCATATGCTGGAGGGTTTGGGCAGCCATTGAGAAGGCCCCTGATAAACTGGAAAAATGGGTTAGCATGAACATCATGAAGTCTGACAAATGTAAATGGAAACTTTTGCACCTGTGATGGAATAAATTCATGATTTGGTATAGACTATAGACTGGTTGGGTGTGTAGCAGCTATGCAGAAGAGGATATGCGGAGCCCTAGGCTAAATATGGGTCAGTAGTGTGCCCTTGCAAGTTATAAAGGCTAACCACATACTGGACTGCAGTAGCAAAAGCATAGTCAGTAGTTTTATGGAGGGTTATTATTTCCATTTATTTGGCATTTGCGAGGCTGCATCTGGAATCCTTTATCCAATTTCAGGTCTCCTAACACATCAACAAACTGCAGAGTCCAGTGGAGCACAACTAAAATGGTTAGGGGGATGGAGCATATGGTAGTTGAACAGTGACAAAGAAAGAGAATTAACTGGTTTTGTTTAGCCTGGAGAAGCCTGGGGGAGAGATTTAACTGCAGCCTTCAACTACCTAAGGAGTCCTTACAGAGAAGACAGAAGCAGATGTTTCTTAGAGGTGTACAATGAAAGCATGAGAAGTAATAGTCAGAAGCTTCAGCAGGGGAAATTCTGCTTGGAAATAAGAAAAAAAACAGTAATAATGAGAGAGGTGCAACACTGGAACAAGTTGGTCAGAGAGGCTGTGGAAACTCCTCTTGGAGATTTTCAAACCTTGACTGGACAAGCAAACCTTAGCAAAATACTCTGGCTTTGCAGTTGTTCCTGCATTGAGTGGGTGTTTGGAGTATGTAACCTTCAGAGGTCCCTTCCAACCCAAATATTTCTGATTCTAAAATCCTATTACTATCTTGTGGGAATGATGCCCATCATTTCATAGATCCTGTTCCTTCTTGAAGGAGGCTCAACGGATATGCTAGGCCAGACTAACTATTCCTTAAACCATAAATGTTACAATTGGTTACTGTCCCTTTGACTCCAGTGAGAGGCCCTGTCAGATGCTAAAATATATAACTGGTGAGTTCAGTGTACCTAAATATACGGCTTGCGTGCTACAAGTGAGGGAACAGATCAGGAAATCAAAGAAACTAGTAGAGTCATGATGCTTAGCTGAATGCTTAATCTATTGTGGAAAAGGGATCAGTTAAAACGAGTTGCAAGGCAACTTCACTCTTCATTCAGCTGGACAACAGGGAGAAGAAACCTTTGGAAGAGGAAGATCCTTCCCCTTGCAATCCCTGCCATTCCTTCTTCTGCCTTTTCCACTTGCAACTTCAGCAATTGTCCAATAGATCTTTCACTTCCGGAGACAGAGTGGGGAAATGCTGTGAGATGGTATTTTCTTTCAAGGTAAAAGCGGAATGATGACATATTTTCAAAGATTTAGCAGTCCATCCTCAATAGTCTCCATCTCCAGCAGGCCAGATAATAAATGGAAACGAAATAAACTCTAATGAAGTCTCCACTTTCTTCCATCCCAGAGCTGCCTGCCCAAAGGATGTTCAGACATCTCTGAGCAAAGAGCTATGAGGTCCCAGATTTCTGGGCTCACTTTCTTCTTTACAAGGGCCATTACACAGATCTGAGTGGTTCATTTGTCTTCCTTGTCACCAAAAGGCTTATATAAAGGAGGTTATCATTACAAAAGGGGGTCACTCATGTCCTAAATTATGTTCTGATCATTTAATCTGGTGTCAACTTAATGCTTGCAAAAGTGGTTAAGACTTAAGATTTTTTTTTTCCTTCCATAAATGTTGTTACCCAGGTAGTCTAGACAAGAAAGTTAATTGTCCAGGAAGGTGGTTAGATTGGCCTAAATACACTGGTTCTTCAAGTGTGAAAATGAGCTAGTCTCCAGGGAACGCATTTAAACCTCATGATTTCAATGTTTGTGGTAGTTATACTTCCTGGGGAAAGTATGTACAACAGTCCTTTAGAAATAAAATAACAACATGATAAACAACCCTGTTTGTACAGAAGGTCACTGACATGATTGAAGAGCAGGCAATATTGACATTTATAGATTATAATAATATTTCAACAAATGTGTAAAAGACCTGATATGGACATTTTATAGAGACCTTTGGATTTCTTCTTGTGAAGATAGTTTTGCTTCAATATCTGAAAGCAAAACTATGTTTGTAAAATTCAAGATAGACCTTTTAGTTCAAACATTTGCTCCAGGCTTAAAAGATGAAAAACTTCTCAAGTACTCTGTAGGTGGAAATATTATTTTGCAAGGAAATATTTATTTGGGTATGAACAGAACTAAACCAAAACAGCAATAATATTCAATGCCTGTACACATTCCTGATGTTGTTTTTAGCAGGAAACAGGTGAATAATTGCCATGGATGAAAGCTTGACACAGAAAATAGTTGTAAGCAGACACTGAAGTACCAAATAGCTAAAATTTTAAAGACCACATTAGCAGTAGTTTGAGTTGCAAAGGTGTATATCTGTTCTTAAGGTAAATTATAAAATCTTTGTGACAATACTACACTTTTCAAAAACCTAAAAAATAATCATTTTGAATAGATGTTTAAAAATAAGAACAAAACTAAACTTTTTTTTTTTTTTTAGGTAGTTCTGTGTATGTGACAACCTCTGTCAAGTTTGAATTTGGGAATTCACTTGCCCGAAGACTGTGTTCTGTATCATGTCAGATACTTTTAGCTCCAGCTGGTTCACTAGAAACATGTGGGTCTACTGTGAGTCCTGCGCCCTATTTGTCAGCCCCATCCTTATGGACCAGAAACCCTGCTGCACTTGGTGCTATGGTGCAATGGACTGCTATTTAAGCACTCAAACCAGTTCCCAGGTATGTAGCACAAAATAAACTTTAGGAAAAGTGTTTATATTTTTTAGCCTAATGAAAAGGATAAAACCAGTCTCTATCCCATGAGATCTTATGACCCTGCTCCTACAAAAGCTATACGTGTAAGTTTGTTTCAACTCCAAAACAATTATGTACATATATAAAATCTTTCTTATACTACAGGATTTGTGAAACTGAGGTTCAAGGAAAATTATTTAACACTTGTCTTCTTTACATATTCCAGATGGGATACTGAAACTAAACTATTGACTTTATATGTGATTCTAGCCAGATTCATGGTTTTCTTTGTTTTGACCATTGCAATATTGGTCTAGTACCAGGTGCATCAGGATTGCAGAAGGAGGCTCCCACGGCTTTTCGTGCAACCTTCTCTAAGCTTATAGGACACCTGTAAGGTTTTCAGTCACTGATTGCAGGAGTCTTACATTGGTATTAATGGTGCATAACTCAGATGGAGCACTTCAGAGAGAAGCAGAATAAAGAGAAAACCACATGGCACTGAGACTTCCTACTACCACTGGGTTTTGCCAATTATTGCACAACTTAGGCTCTCTACAACCACTAGAAATAGTTCTGTCTTCAAGTCCAGACTTACATTAAGAATTTGTTCTTGTGTGTCAGTTTTATACTCACTATTAAGCTAGTTTGAAAAAGCATATTTGTTATGTTACTCCAGACTTAACTGGGAATGGCAATTGTCCAATATGGGTTGTAACAGGAATTTCTATATAAAGTTTGGTTGCTTGAATAAGATGTAATCTGAAACCAGAGGAGTTCTGCAGAGTTTTGCTAAACTAATTCAGCTTTGCCCAGTTACAGGTTTCCCTCTTTCATTTATTTTTCATTCTGTTTAATAATTTCAATTCTGAAATCTCATTAAAAAGAAGAAAAGTGTTACAAGACGTGTTCCGTTTCAGTTCTGACGGAGAAAACAAGCTTCTTGATTACCCTCCTCTTTTGGGGCTTGATTACTTCCCAACTTACTTAAAAACATTTATGAAAACAGTACATGTATGAACAAAATCTTTATGAATGAATCATACATTTTGCTTATTTTCGTATGCCAAAGGAGTTTAATAGAGGCTTCTAGCTATCTGATTTGTCCCTCCCTCAGAGCTGTTAAATGCCTGCTGCCTAAACGTCCCTCACAACCAACCAGTCTCATCCATTTTCTTTGCTATTCTTCCAACATTTTCACCTAAAAGAAGCAGGGCATCCTCACCATGACCATACTCAAGAAAGAAGCGTGGAGGACTCCAAATCAGGCCTGCAGGCTGGCTGGAAGGCAGAGAGCTGTATGCCTGAAGCCTCACAGAAAGAAAAACTGTATCTGCAGCCTGGATAGCTCTCCCCACTGTGTCAGGGCTTCTCAGCCATCCCAGAAGACAGCAATGTGACATTTCTATCAGCTCTACCCTGTCTGCACACAAGGCATGTTAGACGAATCCCTAGCCTTAGCTTCATATTTTACAGATTTCAATGGTTTGTTTCAGTCATAATCTTAAATATTGCATATTTACATTTAATAGAACTTGCTAGCAATTCTATTTCATTCCTAAAGAATTCCTTTAATATAACGTTGGGTTATTAAGTTAATGGACTGCTTCCTCATAGCTAGCACCAATTGTCAAAAAAGGACTGGCTGAAACCCAAGGGGCTCTCACATGTGATGTGCGGTCGATTGTGCGATTCAGTTTAGCGGTGAGAGACAACAAGGCAAGTGTTAGTGAGAGATAACATATGCTTTGTGAGTGTTGTCAGAAAGAAGGTGAAGCCCTATGCTTTCAACATGTGGTGCGTGTTATCACGCATTAACACAAGCCTTGATATATCTTACAGTGATCAAAAACAACATAAATAAAAAAGCATCTATTTATTAGTGGATAATTTGCTAGTGAAAAGCTGAGGAAATGAAACTTCTTCAGGACGTGTTTTCCCTTGAGCTGCGGGGAAAACTGAGAAACATTTAGGCTTTGCATTTTTATATCATGTGTGTATATTGTATTCTCTTCTATACACTTCAAATTTTTATGCTGCTGCATTTATGGCTTTGGAATGAAGAAAGCACTATGCATTAATACCCAGATGTTAAAAATTCTACTTTCAAGCTACAATACAGAATAAATATTATATTCTACCTAATGAATTTTTAAGTTATTTTTAAATAGTTTGTATAATAGCAGCTGAGTTATTTTTAAGTGAGCTTGGATGAGGAAAAAAACCCAGTATTTAGCAATCCAGATATTTCTCCTTAAGCCTTCTGTTCCTCAAAAAAAATCCAAATTTGAAGATAAACAACTGTAACTGTCCCTAAATTTTATCTACTTACATAAGTATGCTTCTAATCTGAAGACAAAGGTTTGGTAAAGATGGTGAAAAGCCAAGACATTATTCCAATCTTCATGTATTTATTTATGGCATACCAATTACACATTTGTGTAATACTTTCCTATATCTAAATTAATGTATTTTACATATTTTACACATATGGAATCAATATTACCCATAAAAAGCATCTTTTTTACCCTGCCTTTAAACCCCAAGTCTCAGCATGTTCTCACAAAAGCACTGTCATATTTTTAATATTCACAGAAAGTAAGGTATGTGAGACATCATGCAATGAGGATGTGTACAGGGAAACAGTTCCCATTAAATCTCTGGGCCAAGTTCAGAAGATTAGCAGGAGTTGGTCAAAAACACGGACTCGTGACAAAAGTCCCAATCATAAATACATTCTTTGTGAAACACTACATAACATGAAATATAACAGGAAAGAAAAAACCATGTTTTTAAACTCAAGTCATAAGCCAATGGTGTTGGAAAAGTAAGATGAAGAAATATTTGAACTAAATTTCTGTCTTGCCTTAAATCACATTTTCTAGACACACCATTCCCATGACATTCCGGGTTCATTGTAGACCTGGCTGAAAAAGCAGCCTACCTCACAGACTTGACTAAAAATTGCAATTGTCCACATCAGAGTAACATATATTCCACCAAATCCTAAATTGAAGGAAGTTATAGTATTTCACCCTTTCAAATTATTTTCATCTAAACTTGTTTTACCAATAAGTTATTGGGAAATTAAGCCTATGATGAACACCCACCACGATGCATACACATCCATTAATCTGACAGCTGGCTCAGAGAACAAAGAGAAAATATATATATTGACCTATTTTCTACCAGCAATATATTAACGAAGCCAAACAGCTGTGGTTGTTTATAACAGTAGAATATGCAAATTAACTTTCCTCATGCCTACAAATGTATTTGAAATTTTACATAATACCCAGAACATGCATTTTTTAAACTCCATACCTGGTGCTCAATGCTAAACTTCAGTAATACACACTGCAGACTTAAGTTTCCTGAGTGAGGGAAGCCAGACTGCTTTTTACTCTTTCCAGGTATATGGGAATAAAGCTTTTCTTTCATGAGAACCAGCTAAACCCACCACACTTCTCCCTCAATTTGTACATTTGGACATACGGTGTCTTCTGCATGCAGGAATTCGTTACGAGGAGGAAACAGAAGTGACTCAGGTTTCAAGTGAGCTGCTGCTCTACTGTGTTCAAGCTGCTGTGTTTCTGAATTATGGTCTCGCACAGCAGTTCTAACTTACAACTCCTTGCCCTGCATTTTAAGTGTTGAAATCACAGAGGCATTGAAGGACCTCCCATTTTATTTGGATCCACATTTTTTATTCTGTTGTGACTCTCGTCCTAAACACTGCATAACAGCTCAGAAGTATCACAAAAATCAGATCTCCCTCACCCCTTTATCATCATAACTCAATGGGAGTATAGAAAAGTCTAGTTGTCATCGGAGCTATGAATCCTGAGAGGCTGTCTGACATCAAGATGATGTCTTCTTCATGTTTTCATGCAATCAGGGTTCAAAACAAGGCCTTTACCTAAAGTTTCTTCCTGGAAACATAAATCTGTTTTATGGAATCTGAGTGTTCAAAGTTCCAGAGGTTACAGCTTGGTCATCAGATAGGTGTCCTATTCTGAGGGATAGAATAGTTTACAGAAACAGTGCAGTTAATCAGTCTAACACTGCTGAAGACATTGATGGTAATATATTTCAGAACTTTTTTACATGTGTACGCAGAACCACAAAATTAGCTTGAAACATCTATTCAGTTATTTTACATATAGTGTACTACTGGAAGTTCTACTTACAGAACATCCAAACAATGAGGGAATTTCTGGGCAACTGTTTTCTTTCTACAATTTTTAAAAAGTAATCAAAGGTCTCCAAAGAAATCACATATACTCAAGAATATCTATGTCTCAATTTTTCTTTGTTTTAGCAGTTATTTGTAACTGTTGCAGACAGATTACAGCATTACTTATAGCATTTAATACAATGCAGCAGTTAGTATTTGAAAGAATTCATTTTCCTCCCTCCCCTCAAAAAATTCAAAATGACGTAGCAAAGTTACTTGATTGACACAGCACCTTTTCCTTCAGGAAAACATGTAGTACATCCCACAACCCCTACTTATACTTAAGTTGACAAAATCTCATCATCTATCCAAGCTGTATTTAATTGTTTTCTTGGAGTCCTTCACAGGTCTGAATGTGCAGTGTTTTGTTCATTGTATAGCATTTTTACATGCAAGCAATGGACACAAAATTGGGTATATAATACGATACTATGTAAATTTTATTTTTTATTCCTATTTGACTGGAGCAACTATACAACATGCACACAATGAAAAGAAAAAGAAGCAGTCTCTAGAAAGTATGGAAGCCTCCAATGAGTTTTTATAGCATTCAGATCCCAAAGTTCTTCCAGTTTTATCTGTATTGAAGAGGTTCTTAGAGTAAAAAATTCAAATGAATGTCCTTTAGTCTACTATCCTTAGAGCCATATATAGTATTACTGTTCACGCTGTTAAGAAATCTCACCACAGTGATTGCTTTTGATCCTTTCTCCTTGTTAATTCCAATAGCACCGCTTTTTCTTTCCTTATTTCTTTTCTTCTTTTCTTATTTTCCTTATTTCTTTCAAAAGGGAGCTCAAGGACTCTCTGATCTGTAATTGCACAACTTTCAGAACAACTGCATTTCTTTTACACAGATAAAGTTTTTACAATGACCTCTGTGACTGTGATATAATGGGATCATCTTCCCAGGTAATAATTTGTGGTGACTGTGATGGGTGAAGATATGGAGATTTTTTTTTCCTTACAAAGGGATATAGGTGCAGAACAACTCCCCACAGAGAGTTTCTAAAAAGAACCATGAAAAGCAGTGCACTACTGAAATTGTTTGAAAATAAGAAAGCATATAGATCAACTGAAAGGCATACTGAAAATGGATGAAGAAATACTGTAGAGGAGGAACAATCTACACCTCTGCTCCCTCTCTTGCAAGTCAGCCTTTTAAATATCCTAGAAGAAGACAAGCCCAAAGGACTAATAGATTAACTCCACTGTGACTTAAATGATGCTGAAACAGACAACAAAGGAAATAAAACAGATTTATGCTAGGCTACTTCGATGGATGACCTCTGAACAGCTCATGATATAGTCTCAGTATCTGGCAAGCAATTTCAATGGAGAAGTACCATAATAAGATTTTTCTCCCACACACCAATTATTATTAAACAGAAACAATTCTGTGCAAGAAAGCATGGGCAAATAAGTCACAATGCACTTATATTTACTCTTAGATGTAGGTGGTTTGGCAATGAATGCATGTGACAGCCTACAAAGTCTATTGTTCTGTAATGAAAAAAAACGAAGTTTCTGAAAAGATGAGGAAAGAGTTTTTATCATCCTCATCGCCATTTCAGACATTTATGTATATCAGTCCTTGACACTGCTCTAATCAGCAGCTTCATTTTATAGATAGTGAATAAGATAAACAGTGTGACTGTAGCAAAACAGAAGTCCCACATGTGGCACAGCCTGTAAACGGATGTCAAAATGACCTACATCTTCAGTCTATCATCATCTTAGTCACTGGACCTACATTTTCCCTCCTACTAAACTTACTTTTCTCTTACCCAAAGGCAATTCAAAATATCCACATTAGCATATAGGCAGGATATTACTCTCTCTCTTTGCACTGAGAGGTTGTTACTGTGCCGAGACTAGGACAGAAAATTCGCCAGGGGCTCTTCTCTTGCCTTGAGGCCACTGCACAGCACAGCTGGTGTCTACTCACCTGAGATACCTTAGTCTTCAACATACTTTGGTGGCATCCAGTCAGCTTGCTGGGGGTGCTAGAGGGCCTGTGCCTATGACCATGCTAATGATTAAACAGTATGGGCAATCATACGCCCTGACCTACACCCCTTTAGCTTGTTGATGTTGGTGCTGCCTGTGACACACATCCAGACAGATGTGCGCAGCAGAGCCTGGTGAACACTCACCATTAATATTGTTAACGATACACCGTGTTTTGACAGATAATTGATTCTACTTAGGCCTATAGGGTTGCGTAATTACTTCAGCAGATCACATTATGTTAGACTTGGTTGACTCAACCTGCCATAAGTGACATTGCTAAAAAAAGCAAAACAAAACAAAACGATAAAAAGGCAAGAAAACAAACATAAGCAGCTTTGAAGTGCTTATTAATGTCTTAGCCATGTAGATTGTAATTGAGGAAAACTGCTTGCTGTCCTTGTGGCAGAGATGAATTATTAATTCCGTATATATGCAGCTCAGCCACTAAAAGGAGTAAGATCACTTGATAGTGTCAGAGCAAACTTGCTATAAAGTACCTGAAGAATACATGTGCCTTTTTAACTCCACGTACCCTGGATAATTTAACCGCGCCAACGTATACTTATGGTATTTTTTTCCTCATCATCATGTCAGAATTGTTATCCTCAGGGATTAGTCATTCGCTGGGAACACATTTGGCTGTTCCCTAAACAGAACACCAGTAAGTCTTTCCCCTAAGCAAGACACCTGTAGACACCAGTCATGAATAAGATTGTTCGCTTTTATAGAAGTTAATGGAACAGAGCTCGGTCTTTTTCTAGATATTTGCATTTTGCAGAGAATATGTTTCTTGCTAAAAAAAATCTTAAAAGGTTTTTGCAAGTGGGATTTTTTGCACGCTTAGGTAAACTATGAGTTCATAGGTTTTCATACTTATCATACATGTAAAGCATTCAATGTCAAATGGTGGCTAATTTCGAATGGTTCTGAATAATATGGGAGAACCTCATTGCTGAACAGCAACTGAAAGCAGAAATTCTTCCAACAGCTCCTTCTCTTTCATTTAATACCACATTTGCATTCAATGCATTTAAAAAAATCTGTTAGGATCTTAGTTTCAGTGATATCGTGGGACAGTAAGTTCCGTAAATCTCATATGTTGGATAATTAGTTCCTTTCCTCAGTTTTAAAATGTATTGTCTTTCAGTTTCCCTGATTATTTCCTTGTTCTTATGTGATAAGTAGTAAATAGGAGCCACCACTTATCTTGTCAGCATAGTCCATTATTTTGCATCTCGTGCTTTCTACTTGTCTTCTCTCTCAAAATATGATAACTGTTTAGTTGAATCTCTCTTCCCACAAAGCTATCTCTGTGTCATTTAACATTCTGGCACCTTCCATGAAACCCACTCTACTTCTGCTAGGTGTTTCTTGATTCAGTCTCTTTTGATCTTTAATTTACATGAAAATAGAAGAAATTATTTATGTAAAAGCATTATAAGACCTTACTTAACACTTAGGTGAAAGGCCTGTATTTGTCTCGAATCTAGCATTTTGCATACTATTCCTTCTTAATTACATTATCTTGAACATTCAACTTATTCAAGATACTTAATATTAACAGATGTAATAAACTCGTGGTGCTGTATTAAATCACTGACCATCAGCAAGGTAATCTCCCATGCAGCATCAATCCCTCACTGGAAAACTAAAAGCAAAATGAACAGCTTCATTTCTAGATAATTATCTTCTTCCCAGCCATGTTTATTCTATGGCCCTCCGATGTAATAACTGCAATTGCATTATTTTGCCAAAGCATGATAACAGATTTAGTCCAGACCATAAATGAACACGTACTAAGACACCAGATCTAAATCAGCCCTGTCTGCTATTATATGCAGAACCCGAGCTCATATTCAGCCTTTGCACTGGACCCTCCCACTGAAATGTACATGCCCACATTCTCGTATCTGAGGCAAGGGAGAAATTTAATAATGCTCTCTTCGGCTCCCAGAGTTTTCATTGTTTTTTTCCTATTCTTCCAAAAATCACAGGCCCATAGTCATTTACAAGGGCAGGTGTCTCTTTATGCAGGACAGATGCTAGATTTATTTTTTCACCTCAAACCGTAGCATCCAAGTGCCAGCTAAATATAAGACCCATTTGGCGGCTTCATCCAATAATCCACATCAGGTCAACCGGAGTTTAACCTCAGGTATGCTAGGACGGCATTTTTGAAACAACTATATGCAACAACACAGGGCATTGTGCTGTAGAAAATACAGATTAAAACAGCTGAATGCTAATTTGGAAAATTATATTGAGATGCTATTCATACCTGCAAGAACTCTTACTTGATGAGTATATTCTTCATTCACCATTATACTTCTCCTTCAGCTAACCTTGTCTAAGATAGGATTAGCCACTTTTGGTTAAATCTGAGAGTTTTTCAGGTACTAATGTAGGAAGGGAATAATGCATCAGTTTCGGCAAAGCATTCAAGATACTAATCAAGATGAAGCATTTCAATTAATTTTCAAAGTCAACTTTTTTATTTCTAAAGAAGTTTCTTTTTACAATTTGTAGCTTAAGAAATATGAAAACCAAGGCTGCAACACTGTTTTTTAAATTGACATGACTCCTGTTTTCAATGTTTTCATTCTAGGGGAAATTTTAAGCCTACATACATGCACACGCGCGCACATGCAGACTAATGTAAGTATTTCATTCTAATTCAGTGAGTTAATAATAAATTTTTTAATGTGGAATAGTCAGTTTAACACATTTTGAGTACTCATGCAAATTTATTGAAATTAAATACTGTATTATACTGTGATTTACTTTACACTATGCAAGTTAGCTCATTTTTTGTTATATTGGCATTTCTTACAGTAACAGTACTGATACACTCTCTTACTCTGCTTAAGAATCTGCATGATCACAAAAGAAAGCTTTCAAAGGCTGTACACCATTCACAGTGACTTTTGTGAATACTTGTAAACTCATGTATCTGGTCACCTTTCTTTATGTAAGAAAACCTACCATTCAAAGCATGTTAATTATTTTAGATAACTTCTTCAACAAATACTTGCAAATGTAGGTAAAGCTGCTGTTTATTGTTAAACTTTAGCTTTGACAGTGCGAAAGACTTATAAAAAGGACATGGACACCTGTCCACAGGGACAACTTGAAATGTGGACAGCTGTTGCATCCCAGTAAAGAAAAAAGATGTGAATAAAGACATATTTCTTGTTAGGTTTTTAAACTACTCAGTAAATCAGTATTAAGAATCTCCTAAATATGCAGGTGTTATTAAATACAACTCCACCTAAGGCATCTGTACAATGAATGGTTCAACCATTGTCTCTGCATACGCTTTTATCTAGATTTTTAAAAATAGTCATAACTTTGTTTATACTGTGCAGTAAAATATAAAGCACACTTTCTTTTCGCTGTGGCTTTTTCAACTGCGAATATTATTCTTTGTTAGCAGCTTCAAATGAGAAATTAAAAGCCAGTAATCCTGGAGTTCATGTCATTGACTGCCATGTATATAAACCCCTTTTTTTGCTGTAGGCTTCCACAGCAGATTCCTTGTTGGTATAGAGCAAGTTATACTTTTAAATGTATTTTATGTTCTGGATAACATGGTCTCAGCCAGTCTGAGAGGGGGAAGGGAAACCTCTTTTCACTTGCAGAGCTATGGGCCATCTACCAAATCTGCACAATTTCCTCCAATTAGACTGGTTCTGAGTGTCTGATTGGCAAACATTTATTCCCCAAGAAATGTATCACATGCCAAAAACTGAACAGGGATTAGTCAACATGGCTTCATTGCCAACATGTAGTAACTGTCTTCCAAACATGTGAAGGTCAACTTGGGCTCCTATAGCAACTCTCCTTAGTACAGCTCCTAGCAGAGTATCTACCTACATGCCCTTCCTACATCCATCAGCAGAGCTTACATTGTGAATATGTATTATGCTAGCTTTAGATCTCTATAATTAGGTTTTTTTCTTGATTCTCTTCTCCCCACCCTTGTATATATTCTTTCTTCACCCTGGACACTACAAAGAATTTGATGTTTACCTAGCTCTTTCTACCACAAACAGTCCTTTGATATCAATTCTGTAATTATGCAAGTTGCGTCTTTTTTAAGACCATAGGCTTCAGTTAAACATTTAAAGGCAAGCACAGTATGTTACTATGCACTACAGAGCACGTCACAAATAGGCTGTGATTTCCATTGAGGCCTGTACATCCTAATGCTATATAATCATAGGCTCTGTCTAGAAAATCAGTTTTTAGACAGAATGTAAGCTGTAATTATCACAGGTATGCTCATGACTGTGCACTTCAAGGCATCTGGAAATATAAGTTAAAAAAGCAGCTAAAAGAAGAGAAGACGAATGACAGACAGGCAAGAGAGTTCAGCATAGGTTGAGAGCAAATCAAAATTCTCGAGCATGCTTCCACTAACGCAGAAATAACTAGAAGGATTCGGGAAGACTATTTCCTGCCCTACAAAGAAGAAGAAGAAAAAATTCCCACCTTAACTAATAGGGGACAGGGCATATTAAAAACTGTTTTTTGCAAAGTTAAAATGACAACCTGCAGGTAAAATTACTTAGGGTTTTCAGAAGTGTAATTTGGTCCCTGCACTCAGGCTGCTTGGTACACGGCTGGCCTCTGGGATGGGCCTTTCCAACGGTCCACTTGGTGGTGGGTGGGAAGGCAGGGAAATGTGGCAGCTTGGCTATCCCATGCAGCTGCCAGCCAGGACAAGGCTGTTGGAAAGCCAGCAAGGCAGGCTTCCTTGTTCCATTTAAGAGTTTCTTTTCCTTGGAAAATTACTTAACACTAGTAACTGCCACATCCCAGATCGGAAAACATGTTTGGTGAAATTTGGATCCCATAAAAGGCGAGGAAACTCGGCAGGGATTTCACATACAACTGTGGTGTTTATACAGTTTATGTTACAGCTGTTCCTGGTTAGCTGGAAACACTCGTGGCTATCTGTTAAAACAAACCAGATCATTACTTTCCATGCATTGCATGCTTTTCACTTTGCAGGAAAGACTGTCACTATCAAAGGTTATTTCAAATGGATGGGAGAACACCTCTTAAAGACATATGAAAAACCTAAATACATAAATCCTATAAAAACAGCTACTGAGAGGATGTTGCTATTTGGCTGATTTCCTAGTTGTTATACTAGGCATTTTCTGCATTAGTTTTACATATTATGTAGACAGTTTACCATCATCATTCGGAGACTTTGCCTGTTTTTTGTGATGTTTTTGAAAGATGTTCAATTCCCCAAAGTAGGATGATTAAATGATGCAAAATGATGCAAAACATTGCATCCCAGGATATTTCATAGATCTAAATTGAAGCTGTATCTGCAAGTTTGCCTCCCTGATACCTGAGCACCAAGCCGGTATCTAGGTCTATATTACCTCCTCCTGCTCTGCTAATTAGACATAAATCTATTAAAACAAGCCTATTTCTTTACATAGTTAATCGTGTTTAAAGTAAGAAGTTAATTCTTTTAAGACTAATATGCAGTTCTTTCTATTTTAGCAGGTTTTTTCAGATGATATAAACCTTTCTTTTACTGCAATTTACAACTATGTGTCAAAAGGTGTATTATTGAAAGCTTCCTTTTAATTTCAAATGGAAAAGAGAAAGATAGAGAGATTAAGATCCTAATTCTCAGTGTAATATTTGAAGTTATTCCTATTAGATTGCACCAGGCATTCTGGTTGTCTGTTTTTATCTTATAATAAAGTTGATAGAAGGATGGAGAAATCATGTGTTATTCTATACCAGTGTTGGAAATCAAAGGACAGTAGATTCTTCCCTTTTTTTGTTTCAATATCCACAACCACAATCTCTCGTAATCTGAGGCCCACCTTCACAGTGCCTAGTGCTGGCCTGATTAAAGAGGGCTATATTTTTTGTTTACTTTGATCTGTTCATCTTATCTCTCACTTGATCAAATATTTTCAGTGATATCCTTCTTCTGCCCGAACATTTTGATGATCCTTATTTCCTGCCAGAAAGCATAGAAACTCTTTTCTTTTGCTGGTCTATTTGTGCTATAAACAATAGGACTTACTGTGGCAGGCTGGGCATATCTGTGGTAAACAGATGGCTTTGCCTTAACTGAAGAAATAGATAACAGCCCTCCAACCAGCTGCTGCAGTACATGTAGCACCTGTCCTAAAATCCCATAGGTTCAGAAAACAGTAGCAAGTACACAGGTATATATTCTATAAACATCCTAATTGTACATTCAGTGGATGTGTCTTAATGTGTGTCTTAATGTCCATCTACCAATGAGCTGTTCCAGGGCTTGCTTCCAAATTTCATCCCTACTCAGGCATCACTAAGAGCCCGGGCTATTTCCCTGCAACACTGCACACAGGTACCAGGAGTGCTCATATGCTGCTACATTACATGATGCACAGAAGACGCAGTCTGGAAGCTGACTGCACAAAATCGGCATTTCTGGTTTTTCTCAGTGGTAAGAGGACTACAATAGTTTCTGGAGGGTTTATTTTTTTGTATTCATTTGCTTTTTTAATTTTAAAAATTTATTTATTTACTTAAACCTGAGTTCTGAATAGTTTTCTATATTTGTGTGCTTCCAGTATCTAGACATCAGAGTGGCATATATCAAGGTCACATGCAGGACACAACAAAATGCCTTCC
The DNA here is from genome assembly GCA_013398815.1 of Ibidorhyncha struthersii. Taxonomy (NCBI): domain Eukaryota; kingdom Metazoa; phylum Chordata; class Aves; order Charadriiformes; family Charadriidae; genus Ibidorhyncha; species Ibidorhyncha struthersii. The sequence goes on from VZSZ01010140.1 coordinate 341,856, forward strand.
TCATGAACATTACTAGGATCTCTTAAGGAATATGTAGATTCTCATGGGACAGGAATAATTTGCAGGTAATGAAAAGCTGGAAGGAATCCAGGCAAAATATGTATGTTTTTTCATGGCCTGATATTTATTATACAGACTAAATTGTAGAGTGTAATTACGTGACACCGTACACATCAAGTCTAAGGGATTTCAGTGGCATAGAAATTATTAATAATACTTTCATATTGTTGGAGAATTTTTCCATATTTTATACATGTTAACAAAATCAAGTCTCTTTAACTCAATTTGAAATAAATAGCTACTATATGCAGCTTAAAGGTGAGAAACTGGACCATGTAAATCACACTCTCCTATTCTTCCCGGTCATAAAATAACTTGATCCTTTTTTCCCCTCAGTCTTGCACTTGGAAAAAGACAGATATAAATCATCTGATTAAAAGTAAAAGCTAAGTAATGAAAGAAAGAGTTTGATTTTATTTTTTTTTTATTTTTAATGGGTTAAATGGAAGATGACTTTGCCAAAACGAGTCAAGGAAACAAAAAAGCACAAATACTACTTACTCTTCCCACTAACACTAGGAAAAGCCTGTGAGGTACTAATATCTACTGGTTAATTGACTATAATTTGCTGTTGAATCAAATCTGCAATAGTCCTGCTGTCCAGAACATTGTGCCAGCCAACATAGGTAAAACTGTACAACTCCCAGCAGCAGGTGTTTAATAAAAGATCAGATGATCTCTGTTCTGCCACGTTCTGGGATGTCAGGCTCTTCAACCTCTGGCCCCAAAGGTATCGCTGCAACAATTTTAATTACTGATAATTTACTGGAGCTCAAGTGAAACATAGCCACTTGGACTGTTGGTTCAATAAAAATAAAAGACAACCTCACTTACAAAACCAATGTAATGGAGAATTTCTCCTTAGGAGAAATCCCCCTGCCTAAATTCTGTGATTCCAGATCTCCATCTGAGGAAATTCTAAATGCACTGTCGTGCATTGATGACAGACCTGGACATTCCAGGTAGCAAAGATTTTAGGTCACCTTTGTTTGTTGGGGATTACCACATCCATTTTTAGTCACACATCCTGAAAATGTTACACTTATTAGCATTTCATTCTTTGCCTGTGGAATAAACTTTCAAAAGCTCATAACAGAGTTGAGTGGGGTATTTGTACAGGTATTTGTAAATTTGGGACAGTCAAAATTATTAGTGATTTTAGGCCAAACTGAACAAACGTTTTTGTCATCATAAATGGAAAAAAAAAACTCCTAAAACCCTGCAACAGTCCAGGGTTTGATTGATTCAGTGTTTATAGAAAGTTATTCTGCATATCTTTGCAAAGATGACTTTATATTTCTAACCTGAAGCAGACAAAGAACTTATGTCTTCTTAAATCCCTATAAGTCAGGATATTTTGAGGGATGGGAGAGGAAGGAGGGAGAGGAATGAAAGGCTGAATATTTTTTTTTATTGTTGCAATTTAAATCACCCAAAAGGGGAAGAAATCAATCCCATTCCTCCTTGAAGAAATATTTAATTTATTTTTTTTTAAATGCAACAACTTCAGCAGGACGGTTTCTAAGAACTTCGTATGTGCATTATCTGTAGAAGACTCATTTGTCTCCTAAGATAAGTCTCCTAAGATATATTGGGGCAGAGTCTTAAGGTTATTCCTAAAGCAGGCAAAGATGGACTTTAAATCTATATTCTACATCCCACTTGAATATTCAAATCACCAGGCAAAGTACATGAAGAGAACACAATCTCCTTCTCTCCTCTTTTGTGAAGGACATCCATTCTCAAAAGCATGGTTTAGCTGAACTAAAAATAACAGTACTCAGTCATATAGCACTGTTTGGGAGTGTTTGCTCTTTAGTGGGTATGATAGACCTGATTTTGATTTTTCTGTAAGTTCACACAAGTCTCAGATTTCCAGGTAAAATTTTTCTATTGAACTGTTCCAGATGAACACGTATGTGGGGAACGCTCAGGCCCTGTATCCCTGTTTTTTCTCTTAAAAAGGGAAGCATGATGCGGAAACAGAGGGTGGGGGACAACAAAGCAACACAAATTCTTGTTGACATGTTAGCGTTGGGAAGTGCTATCAGGCAAAAAATAAAAAAATACTGTAAACAAAAGGCTATTTAGCGTTATTTTATTATTTATGCTAACTTATATGGCATTTGACTCATAGAGGTTGCAAAATGCAAAGAAAGGTAAATACCAGCATGGACTAATTTCAGCATGTTGTGGTCCCCCATTAGGCTCACTCGATGCACAGGATAAAAATGAATAGAAGATGTTGGTGATGCCCAGTATTCTCCCACATGCAATTAAATCATGTCTTTGTGAAAGCTATTACAATAATGTATGTAGGTAATTTATATAAGGGTGGATTTAATTAGATTTCAGCATCTTTTAATAAAGTCTAGAAACTAAGAGGATGGGGTAAAAGCCAGTACAGTGTAACCACAAACTAATCCCCTGTGAAGCACACGGTTTTAGGAGCACTCTCCAATTACTGCACGAACTTAATTAAGTTCCTACCAGAACCCGTCTCTCTAGCTTGATACTCCATTTTCAAAATGTTATGTTGTATTCCTTAAAGAATTACAGGAATTATTAATAAATTCTCTGTACAGAAGCATTTAGACAACAGCTGCATTTTGCCATTCTTAAAACCTCCATAAAATACACAAAAGAGATAAACCAGATCATTTATTTATTTATTCCATGTATTAATGAAACAGCATTTGCTCGATCAGTCACACTGCAGTTCAGATCTTCTAAGTGGCACTATATAGAATAGGATGGAATAGGATAGGATAGGATAGGATAGGATAGGATAGGATAGGATAGGATAGGATAGGATAGGATAGGATAGGATAGGATAGGATAGGATAGGATAGGATAGGATAGGATAGGATAGGATAGGATAGGATAGGATAGGATAGGATAGGATAGGATAGGATAGGATAGGATAGGATAGGATAGGATAGGATAGGATAGGATAGGATAGGATAGGATAGGATAGGATAGGATAGGATAGGATAGGATAGGATAGGATAGGATAGGATAGGATAGGATAGGATAGGATAGGATAGGATAGGATAGGATAGGATAGGATAGGATAGGATAGGATAGGATAGGATAGGATAGGATAGGATAGGATAGGATAGGATAGGATAGGATAGGATAGGATAGGATAGGATAGGATAGGATAGGATAGGATAGGATAGGATAGGATAGGATAGGATAGGATAGGATAGGATAGGATAGGATAGGATAGGATAGGATAGGATAGGATAGGATAGGATAGGATAGGATAGGATAGGATAGGATAGGATAGGATAGGATAGGATAGGATAGGATAGGATAGGATAGGATAGGATAGGATAGGATAGGATAGGATAGGATAGGATAGAATAGAATAGAACAGAACAGAACAGAACAGAACAGAACAGAACAGCTCTGAAGGTTTTACACCAGGGTTAAATTATGTTTTGTATCCTGTATAAACATGGGCAATAGGTGTCTTTAACAGAGGAGCTTCACACCTTGGTTTCAGTGGGACAAGGGGATGTGACAGTGATAGCAGCAATAGGCTATTTTCCCAGTTTGGAAGAGCTGGTTTTTGTCTGGCTGAGCTTTGGGCACAGATCCAAGTGTTCTAGGTCTGAAAATGACCAGCCTTTCCACCACACCAGTGTAACCTCAGCTCACTTATTTTTCAAAGCCTGCCTTATTTCCATGGTGGTCTGTTGGCACAGTACATCCCAACCTATGGCTCCGGTTACACTTCAGCATTCCTCCAGGCTGTGGCTGCGGAAATCATCCTCCCTCTACCCTCACCCAGAAAAGGGTTTGTGTCCAGCCAGATCAAGTCCCTGGTCCTCCTCGCTGCCTGGCCTCATGGATGTTAGCTCTGGCACAGAGAGGGGATGGCTAAAAGGGGTGGTCTTTGGGCTGCAGAGTTGGTTTCTGTCACGGCCTGAGAGAAGAGTAGCAGCATGAGGAGCTCCTTGGGAGCGGAGTGGCAGAAGAGGTGTCAGGAATGCCCAGCAGCTGTGCCCAGTGCATGGCCACCAAGGGCAGGGAGAGCCCCCTGGGTCTTATGGGCACAGGGACTGCCTCAGGGCCAGCACCCCAAAGGCCTTCCTCCAAAGGATGCTGGGCGGAAGGGCGGTGGCCAGGGATGCGCAGGGAGGGCCCCACCACCCCCGTGGCACAGTGCCACCACCTGGCAGTACAGCAGTCACAGTGCCCCAGGGAAGGATAAAAGGGAGCATCCGTCCTGCTGCCAGAGATGGCCTGGGGGCAGCCCAAAGACATCTGAGAGGAAGTCCTGGAGGAGCCTGTGGAATTACTTGGAGGGGGCTGAGGGAGGAATGTTGGTGACAGGAGAAAGCTGCTGGAGGTTCTCCACTGCAAGGCCCCCTCCCAGTATCATACTTTGGAAAATACCCCACGGTACCACACACCTCTTCTTCTTCTTTTGCGTGTGGTCAGTACCAATGCTCATTCTTCAAGTTCTTCAGGAAACAGGGACTGTTTGTCCTGTATTCCTGCTGCTACTTTCTGTGGCTCTGTGCCTTCCCTTTTCCAGACTGCAAGGGATGTTTTTTCAAGCTAAACTGAAGAATGCATCAGCCTGCTCCTGGCTACGCATGCGCGTTGTGTTCATGCTTGTGAGCACTGCCTCTGAAACAGATTCAGAAAAATAAAATCCTGTTTCCGTGTGTGTAACCTTGGTGATTTTCATGTCCTTGAAAGTGTTTTTGAAGCTGAAAAACCTCTGGCATTTCAGGGAAATAACAGTCTCATCACTATTCAACTCATGCTGAGCACAAAGAATAGAATAGAAGAATAGAATAGAATAGAATAGAATAGAATAGAATAGAATAGAATAGAATAGAACAGAACAGAACAGAACAGAACAGAACAGAGTAGTTCAGTTGGAAGGGACCTGCAAAGATCATCTAGTCCAACTGCCTGACCACTTCAGGGCTGACCACGCATGACATTGATGGCATTGTCCAAATGCCTCTTAAACACTGACAGGCATGGGGCATCATCCACCCCTCTAGGAAACCTGCTCCAGGCTTTGGCCACCCTCTCATTAAAGAAATGTTTCCTCATGCCAAGTCTGAACCTCCCCTGACAGACACAGTTATGAGCCATTCCCACACATCCTGGCACTGGATCAGCACCTCCCTCTCCCCTTGCCCTCCTCAGGAAGCTGTAGAGAGCAATAAGGTCTCCCCTCAGCCTCCTTCTTTCCAAGCTAGACAAACCTCGTGTCCTCAGCCACTCCTCAGAGGACATGCCTTCCAGCCCCTTCCCCAGCTTTGTTGCCCTTCTCAGGTTGTGTTCATGTACCTTAACATCCTTTTTAAATGGTGGGGCCCAGAACTACACACAATACTAGCACAGTGCTAAATACAGCGGGATAATCACCTCTTTGAACCAGCTGGTTATGCTGCGTTTGCCCTCTTGGCTGACAGGACGCACTGCTGACTCTTGTTGAGCCTCCTGTCAACCAGAACCCCCAGACCCCTTTTGCAGGGCTGCTCTCCAGCCACTCCTCCCCCAGCTGAGAATTGTGCCCGGCGTTACCCTGTCCCAGCGGCAGAATACAGCATTTGTTCTTGTTCAATTTCATGCCATTGATGATTGCCCAATGCTCCAATCTATCCAGATCCCTCTGCAAGAACCAATAAAGTATTTTCCTCTTTTATTAGGGTCCTATCTACAGAACTTTCATAGGTATAATCTTAATAATTTTAGCTAAAAGTCAGAAAGCACTACTTTTTCATTTGTACGGGGACAGTTGTGTTTAGGGCATCATATTATTACTCATGTCACAAGGAAATACTTATTTTTACCTCCACTAGACATATTGTAGAAAATGAGGACCTGCAGAAGGACTTTATTGCTGGCATATTGAGATAAAACCTATTCTTCAAACATTTAACATCTTCAAACTTTAAAAATCCTTTGTTATTTACCTTGTTCAAACGAGTTTCAGAAACACACATTGGATAAGCAACTGTCAGTTAGTAGTCAAAGGTCGATTCAGAGGAAGGGAAACATTCCTCCTCTAAAATATTATTAATCCAGCTCCTCTTAGAAGGTCGTAATTGTTGAAGAAATCACTGTAGTCTAACTGCTGTTGTGCTGTTTGACCAGGAAATAAGGGAGTTTAATGATCATAGAAGACTTTGCAGAAAAAGAATCCGTGCCAACACCTACAGTCCTTTTTATTCCACAGTGCTTTGCTATGTACTCATCTTTATGGAAGAAAAAAACCCCACACCACATCATAATCACATTTCGGTGCAAATAGTAACTAGGCCAATAACATATCTCAAAAAAATGAAAAGGATCTATTTCATTCAGGTCTGAAAATCAAAAATGAGTCATTCAATTCATCTCAAAATACTTAAATAAGTAATACTCTGGGAAAAGTTACTGTCAGCAATTTCTGTGGGAAAAGAAACCAGTTGTGTTACATTAGCCCACAATTTAGCCTGTTTTTTAAGCACTGCATGGTCCTTGCTGACGCAAAACTTTAAATAAGTTTCATCTTGAGTTGTACAGTAAGAAATATTTTTGAGAAAGATAGTTTATGGTCAGTAAGGAAGATGATTTTTTTTTGAAACCTATGAAGGCCAAACAAGATGGAAAAATGTACTAGAAAATGCAACAAACCTTTAGTGTTTTAAGAATAGTGAAAGTAGCATAGAAATGGTGTCCAGATCACAGCTAAACTGCTATGCATTCAAGTTCGTTCTGATCAATGAAAATAGCTAAGCCTAGCTTAGATGTTGACTGCTCCTTTTAGGGACATTAACAGTATTCAGTCATTTTAAAAGACTTTAACAATGTTTACAGTTAAGGGCTGACAATCTAGTGTCTCATTTAAGATGTCTTACCTAAAAGTACTGCAACAGGCATTTGGTTTACAAAATGATACTGTAATTTCCGCCACATTTCTTACCAAATCTCTGGAATCCTACATCCTTCTCCATGTTTCTCAGGTAATAAGGACAAAAGTTGTTCCCTTTATTTGATGGGGCAGGAATTCTCACCCACCACAATTTTTATCAGTCTACTTTAACAACAGACACCAGTGATATTAATGAAATCAACATTATTTTGCAATGAATGCTGCCTGTAAAATTATCTCTCTGAAATTATCCATCTGAAGGCAAATGATATGCAAAATTTCCCTCATAAGCACACATGCACTGACCTTAAAGCTTCTCAACAGGTTTATTGAGAATTAAATCACTGCTAAGTTTGGTGACTTTCACTAAGGAATAGTAAGCTACTTTGTAATAAGATGTGATTATTGCAAAGAAAAATCCTATTACAATGAAATACTGCTAGTCCACACCAAATGTTCATTTTAAAACCATCTAAATTCTATGTTTACTATCAAGACTCTTCTCAGTAATCATCAAATTGCAACCTGTTCAAATCCTGACTTCTGCCTCAATGGCCGCTTTTTGATGCTGCACTATTGGCTGTGGAAGACAGACCTCTAATATAAGAGCACATAAATCACAGGGTACCTTCTCATTTTCATCAATATCATTGGGAAATACACTTTTAGTTTAATATGGGTTTAATTTCTACAGTTCACGCACCTATCAAACAGTACTCTGGTCAAGTTCTTCTTTGTGGAACTTGGCAATGCACCCACTGAAACACTGGCCTATACAAATGAAAATAACGTTTTCGTTTCACTCCTTTTTGATGCACAAACCTGTAGGACAAACCCAGTAGGACAAACCCAGTAGGATTTTTTTTGATGCACAAACCCAGTAGGACAGTACCAATGCAAAGCTAAGAACTGCTTACAAGTCAGTAAATGTGGTCTCAGCAGAAACTCTTTAGCTGTCAGCCTGGTTTGAAACATCTGTTTTTTTCTCTCTCCACACCTTCACGCGTGCTTACAGAATCTACCTACCAGCTACGTTTCGTGAATATTCTGTCATGACAACACAGATTCTCTTTTATGTACTCCAAACCTAGCTTACACAAAATGATCCTGCGCTCCTGATTTTATTCAGAAAAATCAAAGGAGAAGCAGAAATCATCCTCTGTTTCCCTGAGTGTGGTTGGTGTTCACTTTCCTCACAAATGCATACATAGGTACTTTATAAGTTCATATATCTACAGACGTTCCGAGGTATCATCATGCCACAATTACACTTGACACCTGCACTTAGAAAGCTAGCAAGTGGTTAATCTGCTCATTATCACTGACATGAGAAATGCATCTCATTTGGAATTATGTCTCCACAAAAAGCAACCTAAACAACAAACACAACTTATCAGCAGTCTTTCTAATTCTTGATTAAACGTTTCTGTAAGCTAACAAAGTGAATGCAGATGCAGAAGTTTCAACTTAATGAGTCAGATGAGTCAAGGTCTTCTTTCAAATTTCCTGCTTCTGGGAATAGTTTGATGCATTCATGCTTTCCATGGTAAGGAGAAAAAGAAGTATAAGAGACATCTTACAATCCACCTGCTAAACAGATTTACTCAGAAGAATAAACAATTTGTTAAACTTTAACAATACCTGTATAAAAAATTAAGTTGCCAAAAGTTTAATAGTAATGTCACAATTAATATCCACTTCCTATGTTTCTTTACATTTTTAAATTCAATTTGCCTTCAAATATGAATTGCTATAGAAGCTGTAATTTGGAAAACATCAGTTAGATTTTATTTGATTATAACATAATAAAACCACTGGATATCAGAATTTTGAAGTATTTTCTTTCTATTTGTCATCAGCTTTGAGACTCGGGGACTAATAATCAGAATTGCATTTTGGTGGAATTTCTACAGAAAAAAAATAATAAAAAAAAGCTACTGCATGAAATTAACCACATGAGATACAGGTGAGATGTCACTTTCAAGCTAAGACAAGCTTAACTTTTCATTCCCATTACCTGATGTGAACTACTACATGAATTTGGAGAGTTATCATAACACCACCAGACTCAGCATTATTAGTTTAAATTTTATAAGGAGAAAAGTGCTTCTTGGGTCTTTCATCAGTTTAATTCACCATGAAAAGAAGGCAATGTCACAATTTTGTCATTAAATCAGTCTGAAAGGGCTACTTTTCCCTGGCTGCTTTTCTCAAGCAGAAATGACACTGACATTGTGATTCAAAAGCACCTGGAATAGAACTTTGTGGAATTCCTAGAAAGTGTCTCCTTTTTATCAAAAACAAACAGACAATATAAACCACATCAAAATCCACAATTTTACTTTATGTTTTAAAGGGTAAAGGCTATAGTCCTATACTGACACTTTCTTCTACCAAATTATCCACTGTCCCTTAAAGCTGGAGACCTTTTATACAATGTAAGTGCCCTTCTTGAGTATGTTACTGTCTTAAACTCCCCTGACTCTAGAGTTGTCTGATGCCTGTAACAGCTGTTCCTTAGCTGAACTCTCTCATACATGATCACTTTGTCACCACATTATAAACCCACATCATCTCAGGGGAGATCAGGTGTTACACTTAATGACAATCCTCAAACTTGTCTACAGAACTCATAAATACAGACACATTGCTCTTCATCCAAATAATTGTTGACAAAAAATATTCATCCAGCCATCAGATAGACAAGGTGTGCTGAAAAAACAGCTAGTTTAAGTGGTGAAGAAGCCTTATTCCTTATCGACTCAGTGATGAAAGGTGTTATTAAAAAGAGCTCACACTTCACTCTCTCACCTTTCATTGGGAGGAAAAAAATAAATCCATAAATATTCAGACTTTGTTATTCACCTGATAAGATCTCTCACAGGGTGACCGATTGAACATGTGTTTTCTTAGAATAGGAATCGCTTGACTCCCCATGTAACAGAGCAAGCCTACTATAGAAGTTATAAGCTAAGCAGCAAGTTGAGGAAGTCCCTTGGGGGAAAGGAAAGAATGGCACATAATTCAAGAGTCTCTCTTACAGTTTAATATCCAAGGAGGCAGTAATTAGTGATAAATAGACTTTTCTCACCTTAATCCTGTTTCAGTTAACAACACGCGGTTATGCTCTAAGCTTCTTTTTTGAGTTGCATTCCTATTGCCAAATCAGCTTGTTTCAGAAAAAAATTAGCATTATTCAGCTTATACAATAGGTCTTTAAGTCATTAATGTAACTTTTCATTACTGCTTCTCCCTTTAGTTTACCTTCCAGAATTGGCAATACTATCGATTTGTGTTTAAAGACCATTCCCTTTGGTAAAGCTGTAGGTTCATGGGATTCAGCACATTAATGGGAAGACAGTTAATTAAAATAAAAGGTTTTTTTTCTTCTCAAATTTTTTACATCAGCATAAATGGTCTCCTATATGTCTACTGAAAATTGATTAGATTTTTTTTCTAGTTGGCTTCAGTTTTCTTCTATAACACTGGTCTACTCCTGGTACAAAGTTGAAAGACACCAAACTTCACTTCATTCACGATAAAGAGCATACACTTTTCCAAAAATTCCCTAATTATTTTCTTTCGGTATCATAAAGCAGTGTTTTGTAGGACACATAATGGGAATCTTTGCTGTTTATCTAAGATCATCCATAACCACACTTTGAAATTAGAAAGTCTCCCTGGTTATCTTGGCAGCGAATAAACTGGGCAAGTAGAGTTTCAAGCACAGGAAAGGCTGGTAAATTTTTGGGGAGACTTTCCAGGAAGAGATACAAGGAACAGATGGAAAAAATTAGGTAACAAGAGAACATTGATCCCAACAGCCTTGTTCAGAGCTTAGGAAATGGGAATTCACCTCTTGGAAAGAAACCAATAAATGGCTCATCCATTCATATTAAAACAGACATGAGAAATGTAGCTTGTCAGGGTTTATGCAAGCATAAAAACTGACCTTCTAAAAGCAAAGCCTGCTTACAGCCTTGTCATTAGTTGGTAAGTTATAGTGTGAATAGACTACATATTACATGGGCTGTAACTAACTACCAGATAGAAGGTAGGTTTTTGTTTTTTAAGTTTTGGGTTACCTTGTAGGCAACATAATTGCAAAGATATTATTAAGGAAGAAATTACAGCCTCTGAATAGGGCATAGATAATTCTCTAAAGTTCCACGGCTACACAGGTTTCAGCAAGATAATTCTCATTAATACAGCTCTGGAAAATATAGATACTCTTACTTTCTTCATGCAGTATTATTCTAATTATGTTGCTTGCAAGGTAAATGTATGTAAAAGAAGGTATCTGTGAGCTAGTCATACTTCATAGCATCAGACATTTTCACTGTGCATATAAACAAGTTATACACTAAAATAAACAGATGGCTCAGGAGATTTGTAAAAGGGTATATAGATTTCTACCAGTAGCTTACCATCAAACTCATCCTTAAATGCAGATGGCAAATCATTACCGTTTCACTGCTGTTAGTCTGTCCAACATTAGATCATTTTGTCCTATTTTCTAATGGGCAGATGTTGCTAGCACAAAGATCATTATTTAAATTGGTACTAGAGACTATCTTCATGCAATCTTAGCACAGAAATCAAGGACTACATAGAAAGGGATATTTAGTCCTTTCATTCTCATTGCTGTGAAGTACATAACAGGAGTGAAAAAGTTTTTGAAGTGAAATGGGAATTCTTATGTACTGAACTACAGATATGTATTCTGTAGATATATCATTTGAGTCTGCAAGACTAACAAATAGCTACTGTCTTAAGCAATTAAATCACATGAAGTACTTACAAACTGGCATACTGTATTTCATTTTATTGCATGCATGCTTATGTAGTATATGGTATCTGCTGTTCAGATTTCCCTCAGGATTTTACATCATTTCCAAAAATAGACCACATGGCAGCAAATTCTCCAGAGAATAAAAGAATAAATTTTGCAGCTGGCAAGTTAAAAATTCATTTGATTGTTTTCTGGACACTGGCACTTTCAGTCAGAAGGTGGGTGGTCAAGTAACACCACTATTCCCCCGAGCAGAGCTGTTCGTTCTCCGTCATTCTTTTCATTGGTATAGCTTCAACCTCTGTGACAAAGATTTGATTTGTACACATACATGATGCTGTTCGTGTTAACCATTCCTGTATCAGGTGCTGCGTCAAGCACACATGCAAAATGCTACGAATCATTTATTAAATATTGAATATGCTTATACACTAATGCATGCAGTATGGGAAACTAACAAGAGGAGTAAGAGATCTCTGTGCAGTCACAGGGCCATGACCTCATTGAAGTTACTGAGACATGGTGGCATAGCTCACATGACTGGAACACTGTCATGGAGGGCTATGCTCTCTTTAGGAAAGACAGGCCAGTGAGGCAAGGTGGTGGAGTTGCTCTTTATGTGAGAAAGCAACTTGAATGTATTGAGCTCTCCCTGGGGGCAGACAAATAGCAATTTGAGACTTGTTGGTAAGGATTAAGGGGCAGAGTAAGATGAGAGACACTGTTGTGGGTGTTTATTAAAGGCCACCTGATCAGGATGGGGAAGCTGGTGAGGCCTTCCACAGGCAGGAGAGAATCGCCTCACAATCACAGGCCTTGGTTCTCATGGGGGACTTCAACTACCCTGATATCTGCTGGGAAGGCTACACAACTGGGCATGTACAGTCCAGGAGGTTCCTCCAGTGCACTGAGGATAATTTTTTGACTCAGGTGGTGGAGGAGCCCACAAGGAGAGGCGTACTCCTGGACCTGGTGCTGACAAACAGGGAGGGACTGGTGGAGGGTGTTAGGGTTGGGGGCAGACTTGGCTGCAGTGATCATGAGAATATAGAGTTTAGGATTAAGTGCCGTATGCACAAAATGACAAGTCGGGTTGAAACCTTAAATTTCAGGAGGGTTACCTTTGATCTCTTCAAGGGATTGCTTGGAGAAATCCCATGGGAGAGGGCTCTAGAGGGTAAGGGAGCTCAAGACAGCTGGCTGCTATTTAAGCATTGCTTCCTCCAAGCTCAGGATCTGTGCATCCCTAAGAGCAAGAAATCAGGCAAGGGAAGCAGGAGACCTGCATGGCTGAGCAGGGAGCTTCTGAAAA
>VZSZ01010140.1:356147-483043 GCA_013398815.1 Ibidorhyncha struthersii
TGTAGGGTACTGCATCTGGGGAGGAATAACCCCATGCATCAGTATAGATTAGGGGCTGACCTGCTGGAGAGCAGCTTTCTGGAAAGGGACCTGGGAATCCTGGTGGACGACAGGATGACCGTGAGTCAGCAATGGTGGTCTGGTGGCCAAGGCGGCCAATGGCATCCTGGGGTGCATCAAGAAGAGTGTGACCAGCAGGTCAAGGGAGGTCATCCTTCTCCTCTACTCTGCCCTGGTGAGACCGCATCTGGAGTATTGTGTCCAGTTCTTCAAGAAGGACAGGGATCTGCTGGAGAAGGTCCAGCAAAGGGCTACTAGGATGATTAGGGGATTGGAGCATCTTTCATATGAGGAAAGGCTGAGGGACTTGGGTCTGTTTAGTCTAGAGAAACGAAGACTGAGGGGGGAACTTATCAATACTTATAAATACTTAAAGGGAGAGTACCAAAGGGATGGGAACAGCCTTTTTGCAGTGGTGCCCAATGACAGAATAAGAGGTAATGGGCACAAACTTGAACATAGGAAGTTCCATCTTGACATGGGGAGGAACTTCTTTCCTTTGAGGGTGGCAGAGCACTGGGACAGGCTGCCCAGAGAGGCTGTGGACTCTCCCACACTGGAGACATTCAAAACCCACCTGGACGCCGTCCTGTATAACCTGCCCTAGGTGACCCTGCTCTGGCAGATGATCTCCAGAGGTCCCTTCCAACCCTGACCATTCTATGATTCTATGACTCTATGAATGCTCTCCATTAACAATCAAAAGCAAAGCACCGTGTTCTGTGTGGCTGTTCTTACATGTCTTCAGAGTTGTTGGAATGAATTTGTTATCACTGAATGCAATCTAAGAGAAAGCAGCAGATTCATCACAAATCTGAATGAAAAAAGACCACAGAGAAAAAAAAAGATAAGCAACCCAAACCCAATGGCTTGTTGCACTAATAGCAAAAGTATTTAAAACCCCACCTCTTAAGCTCTATAATACTGTGATGATGTTATAGCTTGCTCATATTTGTGGCTTGTAATTCATATCACAGAATATTTACACAAACATAACCTATTGAATAATTTAATTTTCATATAAACCACTGAGTTACAGAATGGCCACAGGCAAATATTGTATTCCACACTTGTTCAGATTAGCAGAGTGTATGCAAATTATTTGATATTTGTTATTTTTGTAAGTAATTGTCTCTATAACCATTTAGGTAACATCATGTTTGGACTACTACATATCTTCCTGATTAAAACACCTCTGGATTTATATGTTCTTTCTCTTATTTAAAATGCCTGCAGTTACTCAAGAAAACATGATGCTAATAGCATCATTTCCAAATAACATCTTATAACTGTCTATTTACATGCTGTTAACAAGGTCAACCGGACTGCATATGAGAAGAGATTCTAGAATATCACCCTCAGCCACCTGTTGCATAGTCTCTAATGTACCATCTAACAATTTATTTCACTGTGATATGTAAAATAAGACTATACAAATGCCTTGCAAGGACTCATAAAAAAATGTTTCCATATTTTTATCATTTACAGGTCTTAAATAAGCACTAACCATTGGTCAGAATGCTATTAATCACATCAAACTACAAAAGCAGCAAACAGTTTACTGCCCATATTTAGGTTAAGATTATGTCTCATCTTTTTTATTCCTTACCTCTTTCCCATCTGACTTAGCCAATTGTCTGATTTTTTCATTTCAGATCTCCAAATGTTGCAAGGATAATAGTCAAGTGTGCTAGATTGTACTTTACCTATAGAAATAATTAGCATAAGAATAGAGGATAGGAATTGGGTATGAAGGTTTCACAAACCATGCTCGTGAAAACATTAGTTTTGCTTCTCACTGATAACTTTGAAAGATCCTTATAACTGAAAAAACTCTTCTTAATTCTTCAGTGACTTGAAAATTGAAACAAATATTTGCATGGAAATCACAGTCACTTGTCCTTGTGGCTGTGATTCTGATATGACAAAATCCAAGGTTTCTTGAACTGAAGCCTCAGCAAAAGAGTTATGTAATTTTATAATTCAGCACAGAAATTGAATATAGTAATATCTGTACCACTTCAGGGTTTTTGTGCCAAGCAAGAAAGTAATTTATCAGTTTAGGAAAACGTGTATTATGTGTCCTGGTTTGAGGCCGAAACCAGAACAATATACAAATATGCAGAATGTCACATATTACCAAGAAAATATTAACCTGAATACTGGTTTTCTTTAAAATAAAAAAAAAAAAATACCAAGCATACCCCTTTTTCATAGGTTCATATTTCTAAATAATTATAATTTTTTTTCTACCTATTTGTTACCATGTATATTTTAGCATAAACACATGTCCCTTTGTAATTCACAAGTTATAGGAGAAAGAGAAGAGTTCATTTTGATCAAAACATTTTGTAGAAGCTCCATAATGCTGACTCTTGGAGACTGCTGATAGTGTCTACAAGACAGATTAACTAGAGTCTTTTATTAGAATTGCATAACGGATTTGGGTTAAAACACACATTTGAGTTGCAATACAGAAATTTAAAAGTAAAAATTTAATTAAATTTGGTCTCAAAGATAGCTTTAAAACATTAAAAGTGAAAATTAATGTTTAGATTTCCTCTCCAATTATGGAGAAAATTTACCTTAGAGGAAGAAAAAACTTGACACTATTTTTAGGGTGGTATTTCAGGTAAAGGCAGAAGAGCACAGACTTAAGTCTTTCAGAACTGAATTCAGTTAAAACCTGAATGTGTATTTCATACATTTGCTCTGTGCAAGGTTGTCAAGAAGCGTCTCCATATGGTGTCTGCATGATGAAGCTTCACTCTAGTACGTTATTCAAGTTTCTGTGCTCTTCACTACTTAGGTAAGCTCGTAAAGGAGAAAACATGTCCTCTTAGTAATGAACAGTGAAGAAGTCAGTGCACGCCCCTCTGCTTATGCAGGGAGATTTTGCTACATATGACTAAAACTACCAAAATGGCTCCAGACAAGATGGGAGAGACATTTCTTCAAAATGAAACAAAACAAAACAAAAAAAAAAAAAAAAAAAAAAAAAAACAAAACCCAAACTGAAACAAAACCCCCAAATCAACAACAACAACAGAAATCCTCATTCCACTTTGTTGTACACAAACACTAAATAGCCTACCGTTGGTAAAATTTTAATCTATTTGTTTCCTGTTTGCATTGAGCGCAGATGCCCAGGAGCTGGTGGAGGGCTGGGGGGGTCTCTGTGAGGAAAGGTCGTGCTGGGCTGCCCCAAGCTGGACACGGCCATCTCCAGTCGGACACAGATGGACATGGCCGGACACAGCTGGACATGGCTGGCTCCAGCCTGCACAAGTGGAGGCCCCGATTCCCCTCCTGGGATGTGGCTGCCGGCCGATGGGAAGCAATGAATAAATTCCTCTTTCTGCTTTACTTAACGTGCAGCATTTGCTTTTCTTATTAAACTATCATTATTTCCACCTGCGAGCCTTTTTGCCTGCCTTCTGTTTTTCTCCCCATTCCCCAGGAGAGGGCAGTGAGCAAAAGGTGGGGAGGGTTTTCGGCTGCTGGCCAGGGTCAACCCACCATACCTTTCTTCTTTTCACAGAATCACAGAATAGTCAGGGTTGGAAGGGACCTCTGGAGATCATCTAGTCCAACCCCCCTGACAGAGCAGGGTCACCTACAACAGGTTGCACAGGGCAGCGTCCAGGCGGGTTTGGAATGTCTCCAGAGTGGGNTCCCCCTGGCATCCTCCCTTCAAGTATTTGAAAGCATTAACAAGATCCCCCCTCAATCTTCTTTTCTCCAGACTAAAGAGACCCAAATCCCTCAGCCTCTCCTCATATGAAAGATGTTCCAATCCCCTAATCATCTTTGTAGCCCTTTGCTGGACCTTCTCCAGCAGATCCCTGTCCTTCTTGAACTGGGGAGCCCAGAACTGGACGCAGTATTCCAGATGCGGCCTCACCAGGGCAGAGTAGAGGGGGAGGATGACCTCCCTCGACCTGCTGGCCACACTCCTTTTGATGCACCCCAGGATGCCATTGGCCCTCTTGGCCGCCAGGGCACATTGCTGGCTCATGGTCATCCTGTTGTCCACCAGGACTCCCAGGTCCCTTTCCACAGAGCTGCTCTCCAGGAGGTCGGCCCCCAACCTATAATAGCTTTTATTTTTCGAGCTAGAACCAATCTAGCAATGCATTTACACCTGACCTTACCTTTAAGACACGCATATGCTCCACAGTAAACCCCGTGTAAATAGTCATCCATATCACCTTCCTTATCCCACAACAAGAAAGATTGTGTCCATATTAGAGTAAGCTTAGACAAGAAAAATACCATGTGGAAAAACCCACCTAACCTAGAATAGCAAAAAGAAACTCTATTTCTCCTTCATTCCTAAATGAGACTTCTTTTGTAATTAAAACATTTTCAACTTCTTTATTATATTCAGAAAAAAAATCAAATGGCTAAAATCGAATCATTTTAGGATGGCATATGTTTTTTAATTTAAAATGAATTTAAGGTATTGGCTTTTTTCTTCCTACAGTTTTATCCCAATTACTTTTCAATATTAGCTGCTGTTTCCAGGGGAATTGGCAAATGAAGGCAGGGAAACGTGCTGATTGTCAGGGCTGTCAAGGAAAGTACAACCCCAAGTGAAGTGTCTGCAGACCTTTCTCTGCACCACAACCCCAGTATCTGCTGCAACAGCTGTCATTGTGCCACACCACCAGCACTGCTTTTGCTGAGAGGAAAACAGCTCATCAGTGCTCTTTCCAGCAACAGAACTAATGCAAATTCTGCACCTCTCAGGGGCTGAACAGGCATGAATGTGCTTATCCCAATAATTAAATTACTCTTCTGCTAGTCCTACGACAACCACGCAGACTTTATTCGTGTCTCCTTTCTGGATATTTTCAGTAACCCTCTCTTCACTGTGCACATTTTGGTTTTGTAATTATCAGTTATTAGTCATGTATTCTAATCAATTTATCCAACCTTGTTTGTGTTTCCCTTTCACTTTCATCTCTACAGCAGTGTCTCCCCAGACGGTGGTTCCTTCTCCATCCCCAGCACCGCTGCCTCTCTTGTTACCATCAGCCATCATTAGTATGGAGGAAGTGCCGTAAAACGTAACTCTGCTCCCTGACCACTCTGCCCAAGACATGTCCTGACAGTCAGTAGCTGAGTGCCATGCAAGGGTTTCACCAAATGATGTGTCAGTCACTCTTGCCTTTCCTGTAACTCAACCTGTAACACTGGAAAATCAGTACGAGAATGCTGCATGAACAGCATTGCTTCCAGGAAATTAAGGAAAACAAACTATATTTCTAGATTTGGAGAACAGGATTATTATTTTTTTTTAAAGGAGAAAAATGGAGACCAAGACTTTTTTTTTTCCCAAAAAACTTTAAATGCCTATATTTGGACATCTGCCTAGTTTGGAACACATAAAAAAAGTGTTTTAATTTCAGAATATATTGAAAATTCATCTCCAAAGTCAGGCTTACTTTATATGAATTGGGTATCTGAAAATCTTTGTTTAGGTCTTGTTGAGAAGAAAACTCCAGGCTAGAAGAATTTGGAGTAAGGATAAAGATTTAAACCTTGAGTGTGACCGCAACAAAATCCTTTGTATTTCTTATTTTAAAAAACAAAATTTCAGAGATTGTCCCTGCCCACAGATAAGATTTGCATGGTTGCAAACCGTATGTCATGCCTACTATGAAGTTAGATATTTTCAGTTATCTTCATAATTGCCTAAATTAATCTTAAAGATGTGTGCTTTGTGTTTTTTCTTTTTCTGCTGGGTAGCTCCTTACTAACTGGCTATCTTAGGACACTGAAACACTCTTCAGAGAACACAGATTACAAAAATCCCACTGTTTATAGGCAAAGGATTTGGGCAGAATTTAGATTGAGTACAAATCCTTGGGGCAAATGTCTAGTTATTTAGCAAATGTGCTCTGCAGGAGGAGAGACTATGCAAGAATTAGAAGAGACACCATAGGATGGTCGATCCACATTACAGCAAGGTACCTGAGAACAAGTAGTTGCTGCACAGCCTACCTACATCTTAAGGGTTTACAACTGCTTGTCTGTCAAACATACACTACAGCAAATGCATGTTCTCCCTTTTTAGAATAAAACTGGGCAAGACAGCATGATCATTGTGTTAATATTTAAATTAGACCAATGAATAACCTGACACTAATAACTTCTTTCCCCTGGTAGTGAATGAGGTTTAGAACAGGATCCAGACTATTAAATTCAGTGAATAGAGGTGCAGTGCCGCAGGCAGTCAAAACACTCATTGGAAAAGATTGATTCCGTACAAGTAACACTGCAGTGGTAATATCTGGTGCTCTGTAGAGATGAAAAGATTTTCTCCCACTCCTGCTCTCCCTTCCCACTTGTTTGTAAAAGTTCACTTCAACGCTCTGTAAAAGGAGGTTGTTTGCTAAGTCTTACAAAGGCTTTTTGAACTCAAATGTAAATAGGTACTTCAAGGATCTCAGAAATACTACCAAACTCCCAATAGATTCTTGAAGAAATAAATTTTAGTCCTAGAGAGCAAGATGTATTTAGGGCCTTTTAACTGAGGTATAATTTCCTTGGGGGAGATATATCACGGAGAAATTATTCAAGCCTCATATCTTGAATAGTTTAACTCAAAGCTGGAAAATATGGGCTATGGGACACATTAACGTTTTCCGCAGGCCCTGTACTGCCCCAGGGGAATCCTCACTGGACTACCGTTAAAATGCAGCTGGAGCTCAGCTGTCCAGCTTTTCCTCCAGAGCTGCATTCCACTGATAGATACCATGTGGAGTCAAAGCTTTCTCTCTCTCCACACTGGAACAGTGTCTTGCCATTAGCACAGAGAAATTCCCTCTTCCTTCTGAACCCTCCAGCAACCACCTCTTGAAAAGTTAAAAGAAAACATGTGACAAGTTTTAGAGCATGAATTTCTGTTCCCAAGAGGGATGTTATTTTTTCCCTGTGAAAAATACCGAGTTTCTCCTTTACTTCTGTTCAGGTAAATGAAAGCTAGTAAAATGTCTAGGACCCAATCTTGCTTGCCCAGTTTTAAACCTCAGGAAAATACATATGCTTTCTTAGCCATTACTTCTTTTTTTTTGTCTTCCATCCCTTATTCAGTTAAGTAGCAATGGGAATGCCTCTTCTGCGTAACTTCAGTCATTGTATTTTCAGTACTTGAAGATTCACAATAAAACTCAACTTCAAATAGTGGAGAAATACTTTTCATATGCTGTATAATTACATGGAAATTAAATGGAATAAACATTTGAGACATGAACAGCCAAAGGTGGACTTCTGTATAATAGTTTCTTTCTTTTCTACAGTTTTACTTTATTTCTGTTTTTTCTTAAGATAACCTTCTGATAACAATTCACTTTACTAGAAGGCCATTGAAATACCCTCAGTTACTGCAAATACCATTTTCAATTACAAATATTTTTGATAACTAAACTAAAGACATACTTGAATATGAGCATCATTTTGCCTGAATTTCTTCCATAATATCTTTAGTCTCCAACGAAGACATAAATTACTTAACACTATTTAAACAAAGTAGGTCTCTTTCTCAGGAGTCAGCAATACCAAAGCCCAGGTCCTCATGCTGTTCAAGTTGGAGAAATATATCCTGCTATCAGAAGAATACCTCCCTTCCTTACTGTAACCCCAATACGGTATTTCTTTCTGATTACTCTCCTGAAGTCTTGAACCTTCTGGATACTTATTAAGTAATATATGACACAGTTCATCTAAGACATGGCAACATACATTCTTGTTTGCTTGTCTACAATGCAGGCAAAGTGCTGGAGAGTTGATCAAGGAATGGTTCTAACAGTATTAGGCAGCACCTCCATTTGTGTTTGTTTACCTAATCCCTAGTTAGCATACGTGTGCTAGAGGAAAAATATCTGTGCCCGTCAATTAAATATTTGACTCTGCCATGAACAGTCCCTACTATCTGTAGTATAATTTGAAATATTATATATTCTTCAGGTCTCCAACATGCCCACAGTATACTAGAGTAGGGTTTTTTTATATACAGGGGACATTACAGGGCTTGCAGACCAAACCAGAAAAATCTCCTCAAGGCAGAATGAACACCCCAAGAAAACCACTTTTTTTTATCAAACAGAAAGTCTAGACAAAGTTAAAAATTTAAAAATATTGACTGAAATTTGACTGTTGCCTTAGCCCAGCAGCAGCCAGCATTTGCTTTCTGGCAACCAGACTCCATCCTCCAGTTGGGCTGAATGTAAGTACAGTAGCAGCGTGGGGGAAACAGCTTCCCCTGGGCGTGATTTCAAATGCCCTGGGTAAAGTTACTCTATGAAAATACCTTGAAGCTACCTCCACAGTATATTTCAAAGCTTGTGATCTATTGGTACAGGTATATTTACATTTGAAATAGGAAACACCTGTCTGCTATTTTCTCCAGAGATAAGATGAACGTTAAATGCTTGCCTTTTGCACATTGTTCCAAACAAGAGGCTGTAGCATATAGGTGCTGTAGCATCAGCAGTTCCATCCATCGGTGCCAGCTATGCACACAGCAATACTCTGTAGCAAGAGGAGATTTCAGTTTGTCTCGAAGGTTCCCAATTCAATGGGTATAACATTAAAACAGCTAAGATTAAGACAACAGCGTGTCATAACTTCCACAATCTTATAATTAAAGAATATTATAATAGAAGCAAGCTTGACAAAGGAAGGAAAATATAATTGAAATATTTTTGAAGTAAACCTTTTAGATAAGCAGCATACTAACAATAAAGGTCTCCATCCTGAGGGAAAATACCTCACTACTATTTCAAAAGCACGTGAAATATTCATAAAGCTGCCTTGAAACCCAGTATTTACATGAACAGTTGCAGAATATAAATGCTGCATTAATGAACCTAGGTAGTGCTACCAACTCCGCAAGTACCACAGATGCAAATTTAAGAAAAATAAAGCTAAACATAAGTATGCTACCAAAATGTTAACATAAAAGGCTATGGAGGAAAACTTAATAGGAAAGAGGTTTTTATTTGCACACGGAAGCTTTTAAATCACATTTTGGCTCCATATTCTGGCTTTTCACACGTACCACTTACTAAATGGTTGTCTGGTTTTGGGTAAGCATTTGAGCAATAGGCGATGTTCAGTTTCAGTGTCCTACAGTTTATCTTAATACATTATTACCAAGAATATGCAGATTAAATGCCCTTACTTGTTTGTCTTTTCTGTGCTTGCAGTTAAAGCATATAATTACCAATTCATCTGTGCTTGTATTTGACTTTTAAAGCCAAAGCAGTTCTGGCAGTAACTGCTGTAAAACTTGGAAGATTTACCTACACCTCTCCCATCCTTCATTTCATAAAGCCTACTACTTTCCCTCTGTAGCTCAAAGCCACACCTCTTTCAATTTATAGACAAACTTTCCTGCTTCTACCTGATGGGCAGGTTTAGTGCATGAATTAGTTCATATGCAGTTTATTATTAATTCTTTCTTTTTTTTCTTGAGCCACTCAACCTTAAAAAACACTCCAGGAGTCAGACTTAGCTGAAAGCTAGGTTTACCGAAGTGAGCATATGTGGAATTTTCCACCCCTGTAAATAAAGAATTCTGTCACTTCCACGTTGATCCTAGGCAATTAAGGACCCTTGGTTCGTGTGTTTCTAGACCTAGTTAGTCATTCACTGGGGTTTTATGGAATTAAAATATCAGTTTCATGTTGTTACTGCAGTTACTCCAAATGCAGTAAGAATGACTATTTTTCATTAATTAGTCTCTTTCTTTAAAGAGAGTTCACTTGATTGTGATGCAACCTATCCAGCCAATTTGACAGCTCATCTACATTCATGTCATCCCCAATTAAACTCCAAATATATTGTTCTACCAACGATTTAAGTGGATATATGCTGTAATTCACTACACAGCCATACAGGATTTGACTGCTGTAGCCTGCAGGAATTCATACAAATTGGTCTGAAGCAACATTGAGTCAGGAAAACCCTGTTGGTACCCTGTCCTGAGAAGAACACTCTTTGCTGTCACATATAAACCGAAGCTGTGGAAAACTTCCTTCTTTTGTCAGTCTCCTGCTGAAAAGGGAATAATTTTCATTCCTCTCTCTATATATATAAATGTTTCCCAGTGGCTTCCTGAGCTGTAACCTGCCCTTCAAGCCCAGAGTGGCAAGCACACGCTGTTCTCTCCTTCCACTCTATGTCCAACTGCCTGCAGAATTTGTTTGGTTTTATCATAGGCTAACAAATGGACACTCCATCTGCAAAATATAAGGTAGCTATTTATCCAGAAGTTAGGGGGGGGAAAAAAAAAAAAGTCATAAACTTGTCCTGACTCGGCTTCATAGATGGATCTCAGCCCTGCCTCAAAACTTACGGACTTGTCTGTCAGTCTGGGCACTTGGCTGAGGCTGATTGCCATCACTTGCTCTGCTTGCCCCTATTGTGAGACTGCCCCTTAGCCTTGAGTTGCTGCCCCTGCTTGCCTTGGTGTTACACTTGGCTCCCAGCTTGCCTTCCCTTACGGAGCAGTGCCCACCAGTGCTGCTCCCTGATAGTCCCCAGGCTAATACCAATAGCAGGTGGTCAGAAGTTATTCTATGATTATAAGGGTTCAAGGAAAATTAGCAAGTAGCCTGAGCAGGATGTTTGTACTGGTAGAAAACCCACTGTACTTTCTCTCCTTGGAAACATGAGCCCTTATTAAAGAGTCACAGTGATCACAGCCACAGTAGTCTGCTAAAAGCCTCACTGATATTCTTGGAAATGGGGGAAAAAGACCAGGGACAGTGGGATCAGTGACCCCACTTAGCAGCAGGGTCTGGTTGGGAAGTGGCAGGACATTGTGGAGCAGCTGTTTTGGAAGTGGAACAGCTGACTCTGCACAGCTCTCAGATAGACACAACCATCAGTCTTACACAAATGTCTTCAAATTTACACAGTGTGGAATTAAAATACCCATTAGATGATTTTGCTTTTTGGAAAAGTTCAAGAGAATCATAGTCCTAACCTCTTCACCACTCCCCTCTTCTTCAGTTATTCCTGTTTCTTCAAAGGAAAGAAAATGGTACATTTGATAAATGCTGTTCCCTAAGTGATCTTACAGTATCATATTATATTTTAATAGTTTATAAAATAAAACTATTAATACACAAAAGTCTTGCTGCATTAAAAGATGATCTTTTCCTCCAATGCGCAGGGAATTAATCTTACTAGCTAGCATGATAAAAATTCTACTTGAGTGCTCCAACCATCCTGCTGACTTCTGTGATGAGCAGCTGTATCAGAGTAAACAGAAGAAAGTATTAATGGAAAACGGGGAAAAAAGAAATCTCTGGCTGAACATTGTCCCTGCCTTTTCCAAGGAGACTGAAATATCTTTTTCTGTAAGTATTTAACATCGCAGCTTGCACTTGCTGCTACTTAAGGAGTACAGAAAGAAATAATTCAAGTCATGCTAACATACTGATGCAAATGCAAACCTAGTCTAATAAGGTATTAGAATAATATCAACATAAATAATAGCTTCTGTGTAGCCCATAACAATGATAGGTAATTTCATTTTAATTAAATGTCAGTGTGAAAACTCTCTCTGAATTTATCATATTAACTCTTCTGACCATAAGGGAAAAAAAGGAAGAAAGTGGCTGAACTGTTGTTTTAATATTCTATTGCCATGCAAGATATTGAACCTGCTGGCTTTCTGATTAGCTCTGACTTCTTTTGGCATTTAAAAAAACAAGGTCAACTCTTCTCACACAAGACAGTCTTATCAGCATTGTGTAATACAGAGCATATAAAGCACATCAGAGCCACTGCTTGCCAAAATACTCTTAGCTCTCCTATCAGAAGGAGATAGAGATATATGCTTGGATATCATCAGTACCCAAGAAGGAATTCAGTCCATAACTCCTCACTAAGCTTTTTAGCAGCCTTGCTTATACTTTCATGAGAAGGATGAGGGAGAAGAACCCCACCACACTCCAGATGAGAAAGTCGATGAAGCAGAAAAATAATGTTCCAGTATAAATCTGTGAGGAGAACAAAGCTCAGATTAATCATGCGAGCCACCTCACAGAGCCAATCTGCAGTTTCAGTCTTGGTCTGCACTATAGTATTTCCTGGGAGATGGTTCATTCCACTCCAAGTACTGCAGATGTTGAAAACCACCAGAGAAGTCTGCCAGCCATTCCTTTGGCCATCTCTCTTTCAGATATTTATGCACGTGGATTGCACATGACAACAAATCCAGGAAAAATGAGAGCAAGAGGCTGCAGAAGAACACAGAAAAAATGTAAGCAAGACAAAGCAATAAGAAATCCTCGTTTTCCATCTAATCCCTCTAAAGTATCCTGGCTTCTGCATGAGGTTTATCTCATAACCTCATTTATCTCATAACATATCTCATTGTCTTTTCTAAGGATAAGTACTTTGTTGTTGTAGAAGTGTAATGTAATATCAAAGTACAAGAAACAGAGTCCAGTCTATATAACAGGCACAACGCATGAAAAGATAAAACATCTGGCAATCTGACCTCAGTATCAAGGATAACACTTAAAGCTTCTCTTAGTGCCCTAACCCTTTTCAAAGACAGTGTGAAATATACAGTAAGTATTTTTTTTTTCTTTTAGAGCTCTTTTCCAGAATTATTTAAACTTACTGGTTTACTTAAAAAAGAAAAAAACATAAAAAATGCACAACCTTGCCCCCAACAACAACCTCCCCCATCTTAGTAAACACATTTTCAAGAACAGGAACGGATTTGAAGATATAAGTTTTTGTTCAACAAAATGTTGATTTGATAATGTACTTCCAAAGGAGTATTTAATTTTCTGAAGTTATGCATAGTGGCTGAAATAATAATGTTGAATGAATGTGTTGATCACAGGGCAGACCCTACAGTGCTTGTATGGTTCTTCAGTATGTTTAGACATTGCTAATGATCAAGTTAATGACTTATTAAAGTAAAAGAAACACTTAATAGTATATCATTACTGGTTTCTAAAGACCTAGCAGATAACAGTCTTTATTTCTTCTGGTCAACAGCTGACTTCTGTGAAAAATATTTAAAAGGCGTTTTTTTCTGTGAAAAAAAGAGATCATTAATGTCTAAACTTACCAATTTTAAAAGAAAATAACTTTCAAAGAGAAGAATAAGAAAAATTTTAATTAAAGGATTCTTTTGAAGAATCTAGCAAATATACATATGGAATATGCTTTGAGCAAAAATTCAAACTAGAACCTATATGGATTACATAAGGCATTAAAGTTAGGAATAAGACATTAGGAAGAAAAAATTAGCAATCTGTGTTCTGAATTAGAAAAAAGGTTTTCGTGTACGTAAGAACACCTGCACAAGGTCAGATTAAAGACCATCTAGCCTTGTTGTCTCCCATGTCACCAGTAAAAACTACCATATTAGGGAAGGATTGTAAGATAAAGGTGAAGATAAAGTGATCTTTTTCCAAACTGCCAATGCATTCTGATGTCTAACTCTTGCGTCCATGTCTCTAAAAGATTCTCAGGACAGTAAAATTAAAAACAAATGAAGATAATGAAAACTGTCTATAGGAGCTTTCTCTTTTCAGTGCAGAAAATAGACTGTTTAAGATGCAGGCTGCCACCCTCAATATTTCAGTAACCCGTTTCATCTGAAATAGCCTTCGTTCTTCATTCAGAAAAGCTGCTACTTGAAATCTAAACTATTTCTGTTGTATATATACATAGCAAGATGACTACTGAACATGTTTAAAAGGAAATCAAAACCAAAGAAAGTTTTGTAATATCCAAAAAAAAAGGACTTCAGAGCAGAAAACATTTCTGCATGGGGAAAAAAAAAAAACCAAACGTCAAAAACATTCGAAAAACCCCACTGTTACAGTTGGGCTGGTAGTGTTGCCTGCATTATTTCCCTTTAAGACCTTATTTTCAGATTCTTACAGATGAACCAGCATTAAAATGTTCACGTTGGTTGACTGACTGCACTGAGGGAAAAGCTAATGAGGAGTGGTTTTATTTGGCTCTCCAGGCTGATAACGCAGACTGCTGAAACTTGTAACCAAACAGTTTCTTTGGGCATAATGTTTCAACCCATTATCTTAAACATTCATTATCATTAGAATTCTGTTTTCTTTTTAAAAGGCTTCAGCTAAAATAAAGTCAGATCTTTCTGAAGAAAGTGTTTGTTGTTTTGACAGATCTTTTAAAATGTACTACCTCATAGCTACTGATTTCTGGACCTTGAATTTTTAATTCTGTTTTTAACCTACTATTTTGGATATTATTATATAATACATACTTTGCTTGAGCATTTCTTCCTTGCCTTCATGGAAATTTACTTCTATTTAATTAAAAGGGGGTCTTTCTTCTACTATAGTATTTATAGGGGAAAAGAACCCTCACCTTATCTGACTTCATTTAAAAAACTAAACAATATATTACAACCTATGTACTGCAATTCTGTTTTACGTATAGACATGTCTGCTCAAAGTAGCTCAAAGTGGTCTTCCCCTTTACCCTCCCCCCCCAACATTAACCTGTACTGCTATCGACAGCTCTGGATTGCTCTGAAAAGTCTAGCACAGCCAGGTAGGTATCTCCAAGAAAGTCCCTTTTTTTTGCCCCTTTTAGCCGGGTTGGAGAAATAGCCAACAGCAGGAATACAGATTTCCTTAACCAGCTCAATCAGAGTGTCGGGCGAGACTGATAGTTGCAGCACTCAAAAGGGCTGAACACCACGTTCAGGCACATCAAGACTGTACCCTCCTTCACTTGTACTGCCAAATGCCTTTCCTGGGTGACCTCCCGGGTGGCTACAGCATGTGGTGATCCCCTTGGAAACAGCTGACAACCTCCTTCCTGACCTGCAGTGCAACGCCGCAGCACCTGCACCGCTGTTTCAAAATGGTGAGAGGTCACACAGCTTTCTCACCTTTTGAAAAGGGTAAGGCACAAGCTTTGGAACCGCTCATACTGATGTTGCTGCCATTTGTATGCTGAGGTAAAGACGATCAACCTTCATTCACAGATCTGTTCTGCACTAGCAAACCAGTGCAGTGATCACAAGATTGTTTGTCTGTTTGCATGTTTCCAGTGAAAAATCACCTCAGAGCGGAAGACCTGCATAAAGCTCAACCTTCAGATAAAAAACAAGCAGCATAATGAAGACCTGGAGACTCAACGCTGGCCCTGCCACGGGGAACATCATCCTTTTAGTGCTGCTGACATTTCAGAATGAAGTCCTGAGGCATTTTACTCCCAAGGGAGTAAACAGATACAAAGCATACAAAGCTTTTTGCAGCACCTTATCAGAATTTCACAGAATCAGACCCAAATAGCCATTCTTAGCCAATACACCCCAGTCAGTATTTGTAATAATTTGATACAGAAATTTTCAGACTAAAGCGAGACACAAAAAAAGATTTGGAATTGGAATGTCAATGTCTTTAGTAAACCCTCCATAGAGATGCCACTGTTTGAATATACTGTATACTGCTTTCATAGAAGTGATCTTTAATAGACAAATGTATACAAATATATAGAAACATTATACATATACACCCCTCCATAAATATATAGATGCACACGTACAACATGACATCTTCTTGGCTTTAAAGTTTAACCCTTTTCTAATTTATACGAAATTTATTTTGATATTAGAACAGGAGCTTCATTTCACTAGTTACTTTTCCACCCAACTTCAGGCACACTCCAGCACATACTAACAGCCTTATCTGCCAGCACCACCTGAAAGAGGTATGAATTTGTCAGCTATGTATTTTCACATGTCAGCAGCAATCATTTGCACTTAGAGACACTGGAGCAGTATGACAGTGGGCTCAGACCTGCTCATTGCACCCTCATTACTTACTGTGCGATGCAACTTTCAAATTTCACAGCATTGCACAAATACGTTTTACAAAGCACTGGAAAGGTCAAGCCCCGAATCTTAATTGGAATACCTAAGCCTCACAACTGCTGGGTCAGACATATTTTTGCCACTGAATTTCTTTTGATAACACCTGCAAGCTCCAAACAAGGATCCTACTATCTTAAGGATGAAAAAAAAAAAAAAAAAAACAACAGCACCTGGACAACATATTTTAGAGGGGTTTTGGTCTAGTTGTCAAATAGGAGGCAATTGGTACTCAGAATAGTATGACTGAGTGACTTCATTTGCCTGCAGATGTCTACAGGACCTAACACAAGGCTTGTGGAAATACGCAGGCTCTAGGGAAGACAGGGAAAGCAGTAGGGCTGATAAAGCCTCTCCAGCGTGGAGGTCCACCCACGCTGCAGCCTGCTTTAAACTGAGCTATTTGCTCAAGTGAGCTCAAGTGATAAGCTACGTTAGTGCAAGTACATTTCCAGTACCCAAGCTAGCTCAGTAACCTTTCCATGGTACTGCTGTATGCCGTGCTGATATGCACCATCCCTCAAAATTTCCTCCTGTTTGGGAAATGAGGGTAGTCAAAATGTGAAACATTCAGCTACACTAACGCAGGATCAATACAAATAACTCAGGGTGGCTCAGACACAGAAAATAAGTCTTTGTGGTTGTTTTTTTTTCTAAAAGCCATAGGTTAATTTCTTAAGAAGTAATAAATGAAAACTACCACGGCTCAAAAATTACTTCCTAGTAATTTTTCTTGATATTTTCAAGTCTAGAAGGACTCCTTGAAAAACTTTCGGAAAGTTTCAATAAAACACCCTAGTAATCTATGTTCTTAGGATACACTGGGCTGCCAATATGAGTAGGTTAAGCTACTTTCAAATGCTAAGAATGTTATGAAATCTTTATTTTAAGTAACTAGTGAAGACTGTAGACGTAGAGAAAGAATTAATTTGTTTTAGTGGAGGTCTTAAAATTATTAATGAACAAAATGTTGAATGAGTAAAATATCCCAACACTAGCACAATCTAGAGATTAACTCTTCAGTTATATCAATTAAAGTACCAGCTTTTAAAACCAGTCCAAAGGACTATCCTTCAACATATTCCAAGTTACTTCTCAAGCTTTTTAAGTAGACATAACATTCACAGATATCAGTAATTAACACTAAAATATGTTAAAGGCTATGAAATGAGAGCATCTTGCATGCTTAGCTGCTGTACCCTGCTTACACATGCTAGGTTTGGGATGAGGATGGAGTTCCCCGCAGGCCAGATGGACACAAGAATACTGGAGTTTTGGCTTTCTTCTGCCCTGTGAGGTGCAGGTCACTTCCAAGAACTATTGGGGCATATTCCTCTACGCAGCTTAATGCTGGCAGAAGGCTCTCTTCCTCTGACAACATCCCTGATGTCTTTTGTGTCGTGATTTTTAGTCTTCCCAACTAAAAATTGCACGTTTCTTCGAGGCATCGAGAGGTGTGTGATTTTCATAAGTGAAACAGGTTCTTCTGACCATCATGACTGTTGCAGAATTACTTGCAGCTGGAGAGAGAAGGAGGCCACAGGGGCCTGATGACCCCAATAGTGCTTTGTTGACCTATGCTTACACACCTTGTTAGTAAAACTGAACCCCTCATGTGCTCCATACCTCCGAATTGACCAAGGAAACTGAGGGGCAGTAACTCAACTCATGGTTTCTTAATAGACTGCACTGATGATTAGGTTGGAAGTAAAAAAAATGAACTGCACTCTCACTCTTGCTTCTATGCAATGAGAGCTTTACGAATTGGTGAGAGCTCTGCTAAATTGGATTTAGTACTGTGTTACTTCATTTGGCAACGAAACAAAGTCGTGGGCAAAGGGAGCCTTTGAAATGCACTGTAACAAGTTATTCTGCCAGTTTCTCACTTATATAATTAGACCTCTTGATACAAGCAACCAAGTGGAACTGGGCTTGCCCGAAATGTAACATACCCGCCTGCTTTTCCTCTATATATGTGTTTGTACAAAGGGAGCTTGGATCCCATTTTCTCCCGCCTAGTCTATTTTCAGACAATTGGTATCAGGCTCTCTGGGTGCTTATCTAATTGGACAAATGGACAGAAAGAAAAGTCCGTTCTCCTTTGCACTGTATTTGGTATAAAGACATGCTTAGGTGAATACTAGGTACAAATCCTCACCAGAACAGAGCAATGAGCCGCTTTCCTTCAAACGACTTCGAGGAAATGCTCGCAAAAAAAGGTGCAAGTAATAGATGATCTGACCAAAAGTCTGAAAAGTTCTAGATGACCTAATGGACTGCTCTCACCTTCCAGGACTGAACAAGTACCCTTTACAGTGCTGACTAAAACAGAAGTCAGAGTATTTAGGATCATCAGTACTGTCAGTGAAAATACTTCTTGGTGTTATCAGTCCTCACTGAAACATTCACATTACTACTGTGAAACTGTTAGTTTCTGCTGGTTTAGACACTCAGATAATGTAGGCTTATAAAGGTAACCAGAAATAAACCTACTTAGGCATCAAAGCATATCCAGCATCCCAACTGATGAGCACTTAGCTGAAGAAATTTTCCAGGAAAAAGAATAAGATCAGGATTTTTATTCACTTTAGATAAGCTCAGTTCTATGCCATGTCTACAATGTCAAATATATTTGACAAATTCAAAAAATGTATTCATCATAGAGGCTACATTACTTATTATCTGAACCTCCAGATTAATTATAAACCTCAGTTCCCACTATCTCAAAAGGACATTGAGAGGTATAAGTAACTTGCAGAAATTTCCCCAGGTCGTTCCTGCAAATGGAGGTTTGCTCAACTTGCCTTTCTCATTTATAGACCTACCTACCAAACATTACAGAAAACCAAGATGACCATTTCTAATCCAGCTAAGAATGGTACAACACAATCCCTTTGAAAAACCTGCTGACTTCAAGCATAAATCTGCTGTCAGTGAACATTTCAATTTACAGAATATGCCTCCGCAGAGAATCAGTCTGCTAGATTGTTTCATTCTGCAAAAAGTTTCTCATTTCCACTGCTTTGGCATTTCACAACTAAGCAATTACTGTGCGTGTAAAATGTGCTGCCTTGCTGTCTAGGTCCATGGTTTAATGGGCAAAGATAAAATAAATATTCTGAAATACATTTATTTCCCAGTTGTGGCACTACACTTCTTTATGGAATAATTTCTTAGATGTTCTCCAGTTGCCTAGTTAGTAATGTTGTCCCTTTCTATTATCCACGTTTTCCCTTGTAGTTGTGTTTGTCAGCCTTTTGATGAAAGGGAAAATCTCCTAACTATGTATATACACACACTATATATAGTTTTGACTACTTTTTCTTTTTTTTGACTGTGGTTTAATTTGCTAACTAAATAAAAAGAAGCAAAGTTAAAGTAGGCATCAAAATATGATCCAGTGTTAACTACTGAGATGCACATAAATTCAGAAATCTTAAAGCTCTTAAGTACTAACATTGTTCAGTTCAACAAGCAGTAGGATTTAATTAAATTTCACTCTTAACAAGTTGAATTTTACAAGGTGTCATTTAAAAAGACGAGTTAACATAATTATATCTTAAATTTGCTACTGATTCAATGGTAAGGTTTGTTGTTTGGGTTTGATTTTATTTTTTTTTTAGTTTAGACAGACTTCAAGGGCAGATGACTAGCAGTAAAATTAGAAACATTAACAACTCCACCTCCTCTTTATGAATTCATGAAAAATAAAAAATAAAATAACCACCACCTATTATAAGTTTTTTTACTTCCCTGGCAAAACCAAAATGCATATGTCAAAGCTGTGCCTTGTGAATACAATAGCATGTTGGTTTTTTTTAAAAAGACTCCAGTCCAAGTTCAATAGTACACTGCATTTGCAGAATTTGGGGTACTATAATACATAATTCTGTAAAATGACACTCATCTTGATGCTTTTTAAGTCAGGAGACTTAAGTCTCTTTTTAAGAGACTTTTTAAGTCTGAAGACAAGTAGAATGAACCCCAAACCTGTCATCCTGCAGGCTTGGAGCCTTCTGCAGACAGCATCTCTCAATGACTTGGGGTGCTCATGCCCCCGTCCCAGTGAGCACAAGCAACACAGCAGCCAAGCTACTTTTGCAAAGGAAGGACAAAAATTACAGGGGATAATGTAGGAAGCAACTCCTCTCCCCAGGACAGTTGTGACTGTTGCTTTTCTGTTCCTGTGAAACTGGGAATAAAGAGACAGGTGAAGCTAATGAGCAAGACAGATCGTACCAATCTAATGATTAAAATCCCACAGTCAAGAGCAATGACTACAATAGGCCAGTATGGCATGAAAGACCACCTGCAAACAGCTAAAGGGAAGCAAGAGTGCCTTTGTGAAGTGCATTGAGTTCTTCCCTCCCCCCCGACCCCGTTTTTAACCAAAATTTGTACAGATGACTGAGACTAAGCTTAGAGAGTATATGACACCTGAAGCACCTGAAGCATTGTATATGGTTTCCTACTGATACACAAGAGAAGGCAGTCTGCGATGTGAACATGAAAGCCAGCTGGAGTGTGGCTGTACCTATTTTTCTCTTGCCCTTTCCCACCACATAAGGGAAGGATTGATAAACCTGTGATACCTGCAAGTGGATGACAGCTGAATCATTTTTCCCAGTTATTCTCTGAGATGAATCCAAAGCAACTATGCAAATTCCAGGAGAATATTACACATGCTTTAGCTGATTTTATGAGCTCCACCTTGGGAAGAGTGAGAAGCTACCTCAGACCCATGTGTATTCTTTATCTTCCTGTGAAAGGGGAAGGTGCAAATAACACTTCATACAGTCAGGTTTGCTGTCTGTTCAGTTATTTGTGATAAACAATATTTGAAGTTCCTGTATGGATCTAATTTAATTAATACCTTTAATTTGTTGTAAGTGCACTTCCTAAGATATAGAGAGTGGCGTCACCTTGACTAACAGTTGCTTCCTAGATATCCACTATGAAAAACAGTGATTGGACCTGGGAAATGTATTGTTAAGGATATCTAATATAATTAAAATGAAGAACATAGTTTAGAGAATACGTCCTTCTTTGAACTGATTGACTATTGGAGGGAAATAATCCATGAAAAGTTCAAACTGTAGTTTTGAAAAATCCAAATTCAGCTTCTGCACTTTTATAAAAAAGCCAGTTTTGTAGTGATTTTTAAGAGCTACTTTTTGCAACTGCACAACAACAATGAAATGCAATTAAAGGGAAGTAACAGAGGAAGAACCGAAGTCTACTAGGAGCAAAATTATCACCACCTGAGTCTTTTTGCAAGATTATGTCTGTGAAGCAAATAGTCTTACGCTAGATGTTACCTTGTACAGCACTCAATACATGCTTTCTAATAAATAAAAATGAAATTTCTGTCTAACATTCTTCATGAAGTTATTTCATCACTAGCTCAGCTGTGTGCTAGCTCAACTGTATCTTCACATGTGCCCCAAATTTTAAAAGCAAAATTCATAAAAAATATTTATTTTAACAGCTAAAAAAATGAAAGTAAAACTCAGCTGACCACGAAAAAGTAAGTTTTGTATGTTCAGATTAAATTTAATTCTTGGGCTTTTAGGAAAAAACATTGTATAATTTGGTGCATAATGAAACAATTTCAATTTGACTCATTTAAAGTAAAAATTTAGCTTGTCTCTTAATAGAAATCCTTTTTATAGTGGTAACGTAGGACAACGTTCTTTCTGGAAATGGAGAACAACAGAAGTTGAAAAACCACTACACATCGAGAAACAGTTTTAATTGAATGTTGGTGATGATAGGATCATCGCCAATAAGCATCTCTGCAGGTGCTGAGGCAAATTTCAAGACACGCGCTCACAAATAGAACATGCGAAACAATTGCTAATACACTCCAGCAGTAGACCATAAAATTGCACAAGGTAGATTTAGACAGTATTTCAGGAGGTGGATAAAGGAGGGTTATCTGGGAAAAGGGAATATGCATTACTCTGTCTAGATGATATTCAGAAATGCTTGCACCAAAAGTTGGCATTGTTTTATATCTGGTGATAAAAGTTAACTTTTTGTCAGCAGCTTTCATTCCTATGTTGGCTTTAGTAAACAGTGCTTGAGAAATTAATTTCATTACTCTTATCCATGTGTTTTGAAGTAAATTGATTCAAAATAATCTGAAATTAAGTTCCCAGCCAAGACAGCAAACAAGCAAATTGAGAAAGGTTGCCTGAGTCTAAATAAAGTATTTGTTGTCTTCTTTAACACCATCTAAAAGTATATATTTTTTAGTCTTAGCAAATTTTATGATTTTTTTCTCTTAAATAAATTCTACTTTGCAGTTCCCTACAGCTCTGCAGTACAATGCTAAAATGCTGGTACAACCTAGGAGTCCTTGGCATTATCATTACTGTTATTATTATTATTGCTGTTGTTGTTGTTGTAAATAAACTTTCCCTATACAGTAGTTTTATATTCTTGAGACCATGAAATTGTAGTTCTTGGAGTAAGCAGATTGATGCAATACTTTCAATACTCAAGAGATCTCTCCTTTTCAAAGACTTCTGTTCCAAGGCCAATCCAATATATCAGAAATAAAGACAAATGCTACTGTGGAGTCATGACTGGAAATAGTAATGACAAAAATGGCAAAATTTTTCCTGACCACGTTAATCATGTTGTTCAGTGCATTATACTTTAAATGATGTCAGCAGGGTGAAATTGTACATTCTGTCGAATTACAGGGAAAAATAAATTCATAAGTATTTTTTTTTCTTTCTATGTGTACAGACGGAAAACATATACATAAATCAAATCTATCTTCCTATTCTTCAAAAATGTCAAGGGCTCAATGTGTTTCTAAGACAATGGAAGCTCAAGAAAGATTACTAAATAAGTTCACAAAGAGCGACATTAAAATATTCACCAGTATTGCTCTACTAGCCCTGCAGCATATCTTAGTGTGCTTCAACAAGAAAGCATCTGGAGAAATTATATTAGAGGAGGCAAAGGCAGTGGAGTGATAGGAGACCTGTCTAAAGAGACAACAGTTTTAAGTGGCTTTGCTGCTTCCTTTCTGCCTGAATTTTGTCATGCCATTTCACAGCATTTCACAGTCACTGCCTCGTAGGATAGACCCACTGACTGGATGCAGGCTACCCACATCCATATTTTCTTTGATACTCTCTGCATTTCATAAAAGACTCCGAATTAAAAAATCGTGTTGATCATATGCAGAGACGTGATAGAAAAAAAAAAAATTTTACTTAGCAAAATATACTATTTTTTAATCTGTGCAGAAAGGGAAGAAATGAGACCCTTTATTTTTAAAGTAATATGGTAGGGTAAGCCTCACAGCTAAGAGGACTTGTGGACTATCACAACCCCAGTCAAAACCCAAAAAACTAATTTTCTTTTAATCCTGAAGAGAAATCACAATAGGAATATAGGGGTTCTCAGTACAAAGATGGAAAATAAATATACATATGAAAACATATGATGCATTTGCAGTTCAGTTTTCTCCTTCATAGAAGATCTTTTGTCCTTGGATGAAAATGATGTGACTCTTTATTGACTTCTTGATATTTAGAAGAACAGAACCATAGAATGGTTTAGGTTGGAAGGGACCTTTAAAGATCATCTAGTCCAACGTCCCCGCCATTGGCAGGGACATCTTTCTGTAGATCAGATACCTTAAAACACTGACCAATCTGACCTTGAACACTTCCAACAATGGGGCATCCTCAACTTCTCTGGGCAACCTGGTCCAGTGTCTTACCACCCTTATTGTAAAGAATTTCTCCCTTATGTCCAATCTAAATTTACCCTCTTTCAGTTTAAAACCATTGCCCTTGTCCTGTCACCACAGGCCTTGGTAAAAAGTCTCTCTCCATCTTTCTTATAAGCCCCCTTTATATATTGAAAGGCTGCAATAATGTGTCCCCAGACCCGTCTCTTCTCCAGGCTGAATAACCCCAACTGTCTCAGCCTGTCCTCACAGGAGAGGTGTTCCAGCCCTCTGACCATTTCTGTGGCCTTCCTCTGGACCTGATTCAACAGGCTTATATTTTCCTTGTGCTGGGGCTGTCAGAACTAGATGCAGTGGTCCAGGTGGTGTCTCATGAGATTTACTTGGTTTAAAATGATTAATAAGCCAATAGTCT
Source organism: Ibidorhyncha struthersii (assembly GCA_013398815.1). Classification (NCBI taxonomy): domain Eukaryota; kingdom Metazoa; phylum Chordata; class Aves; order Charadriiformes; family Charadriidae; genus Ibidorhyncha; species Ibidorhyncha struthersii. Next base: position 380,241 of record VZSZ01010140.1, read on the forward strand.
TGGCTGTGGTGTAAGAACCATATTAACATAAAAAATCCAATAAAATACCCTTCAGGAAGTCTGACTTGTGGCTGGATTTAACATTACTATTGAGTAAATACAGCTTTTTCTCTGTCATCTGGCAGAAAGTTCCTTATTTATGTGTAGGGCAAGGAAACATACAATTTCTTTCCCTAAAAACTGCCTTGTGTAGCATTTTCAGCAAGAGAAAGCTAAGTATTCAAAGAGAAAAGGTGTTACCACAGTAATAGACCTTCTCTTTCCTCCCACATTTATCAGTTCCTCAAAATAAATAGATCTATGGAGCTGGGGAAAAAAAAAAAGAATCACTGCTGTTCATCACACAACTTTAAAATGTCCATATCTGAAATGCTGGTATTTGAAAACATCACTTTTGTATATAGGGGACAGAGGGAGGTGATGAGAGGTTGGATATGAGTGATACCGGCCAGAGCACTTGCTGTGTCTTAGATCTGCCAAAATACAGCAGAACTACCTAAGGCTGTGCAGCAGCCATCAGTAAAATTAGCCATGGTAAGACATGCAAGCGTAATATAGAGTGAAAAAGGTGGAGATGGATGGGGTTTCCTTGCTCTGCTGACTCAGGGGAGAGCTGTCAGCCTTCTTAGCAGAAAGTAGAGAACTACATTTACTTCTTTTTATTTATACTCCTGTGTAAAAGATTTCCTCAGCTGCTGATGATATCATCATTATATTCCTGACATGAAGCTTTTGTGGTAACCCTCATAAGAAAAAAGATGTTGCCCTCATCATCTTTTCCACAGTTTAGATGTCTCATGGTACTGCAAAGATGACCATGATGGGGAAATTACTCAAAATAACAAAATTTAAATTCATTCACTTTAAGGGCTCCTTTAGCCATAACAATCACACACAAGAGTTAATCCTTTTTTTAAACTTACTATTTTTGATTTGAAGACCCTGCCTGTTAGTCACAAGAGAGGACCAAAAATGTTTAATACTCAAGTACCGAAGTTCTGAAGTTAGTCCCGAGAGAGGACCAAAAATGTTTAATACTCAAGTACCGAAGTTCTGAACCTCAGCATTTTTCATAACATAGTCTTCTGCCACTTGAAATCTTTCCTGAAGATCAGTAAACACACCAAAGATTCATTTCTTTGCATAAATGAGAAAGCGTGAGGGCTGGGAGAAATGGGTGGGAGGGAGCAGAGAGAAGTTTTATTTGTGACTTAGCAAGGTCTGACCTTAATCTTTATACAAGTACTTGAAATAATTCTAGAATAGTTTATTCACATCACAGGGATACATGAATTTCTCCTCCATGTCAGGTTTAACAGCAGCTCTTACTGTACATTAGATGTTTAAGCTCAACAGCTGAGACTGAAAACCTCCCTGTCTTATTTTCTCCACTAATACAAGTAGTGACTATCATACAGCAAATGGCTAGTTAGTTAAAAGAATATTTTTTAGAGAAAATAATAGAGCAACGTTTTTTAAAACTCAGTAATTAAGGTAGTAAGTCCATCTGAATGTCCTAATGAGAATTCCATTTTTATTATTAAAAGCTGTTCTGCGAGTAAATGTATATTTGTTTCTTTTATTTCTCATTTGCTTCAATTATTGTGCAAGACCAGCGGTCTTATCTTATCAGTGAATACTGCAATGCAGAAGGATGTATAGTACCCCCTAATTTTCTAGGGCTTTTGTAATTGGTATCCCATCTTGCTGAAGTCAGGAAACTATGTTTTGTAATTGTATGTCAGATATGCAACCAGATGAAACACCAAGAGAACATGTATTAAGCTGAATAACACTTCCACAATGTACGTAGGAACCAAAGAAAGCATATAAACTACTTTAATCTTCTAAGAGATAAGCAGACATTAAAAAAAAATTAAATGGAAATGTTATATTATATTTATGTAATAGTGTTGATATCATATTAATATTATTGTATTAAATTATTGCCACTCAGATAAAAATTTACGTGAATAAGTATGTATCCTTAGCTCAGTTCTGCAATTTACAATGCATAACCTTTCTTCTTCATTAGTCCCCAGAGATACTGATTGCCCATGCATTTTAAATGTAGGTCAGAGTAGCAGATAGAGTAAGTGCTTCTCCAAAGAGAATATTCTCTAATATTTGTGTCAAGATGCTCCTCTAAAGAGAAATTTTTATTCGATATTTTGTCTTTTAAAATTGTAGGTTTCTAGCAACAAGATTGGTTTTATCTACATTAACAAAATAAATTATTTTTGAGCTAGTTTATTTTAAATACAATTCACTAAAATTCAGTCTCAGCCGTTCTGTGAATTTAATGACTTGGGTAGCTGGCTGGCAGCAGAGAGAAGAAAGAAGGGCTCCCTCTTCCAGGCTACTAACTATGTAAGTTTAGCCATAATCGCAATATGGACCCAGGACAGGAAAAGGAGACACTTTCCTGAACACAATATATATCTCAGCCATAATCAAACTCACCAACTTCTGGAAAACTGCTGCTCTTACATGCGCATTTTTTGGTAAGGAGCCCTAGCTCATGGCTTGTGGAAGGTGTTGGTTCAGCTGCAGAGCTCCTTCTGCATCCTCAAAAAGGACGAAAAGTGTGGTACTTACAAGCTGGTTTCAGCACAGCTGAGAGGGATTTTCGAAATCCAACTTGTACATAAATGAACTCAAGTGCTTTTTTAGAAACTATATTAATTTATGTTTAAAAGTCTATCTGTCTGGAATGAACCAAAGAAATAACATGACCTAGATCCTTCTAAACATCTGAAAAGCTGATACATGATGTAAATATTTCACTTCTCTCCCCTTACTCCTACATCTTTCAAGCAAGCTATGCCTTGCCCATTCCCAGAAGCATTGATCAAAAAGATTTGGCTTTCTGAAGTTTGGCTCTAACATTATAAATTTTGATGTGATTTCTACAAATGCTCAGTCTTAGAGAGGCATTATTAATAGTCTGTTCAGGATTTTTATTTGTCTATTCAGCCAGCAAAAAGTTGACAGTTGCAGAGGATTACTAAGAAGAACAATATTGAACGCATTCCTTCCACGTGCTGCTTGCTGTAAAATGTACATCTGAAATCATGAACACACTTCCTACTCCCTCTCTTTCAACTTCGATGACATTATTCCCGATTTACACTTGTAAGTAAAGAAAAGCAGACTTTGTACAAACAGTACTGCCAAATTCTTCACGCCAATTGACTTAATTCAGGACGGTTTAGGGCAATAAATAAGACAGGCTGTGTGTTCACAGTGAACCATTCTTGTTTAAAAAGAACGGATTGTACAGTATCTTCAAATAGATTAAGGAAAATAAAGTAGTAGTAATGATTTTATTCTCTTTAAATACAGCAACAGGAAAAAAAGTCAAACCCATACTGTGTGAAAAACAAATATCAAGTCTTTGGAAGTGTTTTTTTTATTATTTCCGTAATTACAATTCACTTTCTATCACCAACTGTTTCAAAGAGAGAAAACAAGTGTGACAATGAACCTGCAGTCTGGATTCCTAAATTTTTTTCTTTGTGTTTTTTTTTTTCTTGCTTAAAACAATTTTAATTCTGGTTTTCTACTTTATTTAATAAATAAAGGGAAAGATTGCGAAATAGGGAAAAAGAGCCAAATTAGAACATAATAAAATATTCAGATTTCTTACACAATTTTTCATTTTTCAAACGGCTCCTTAAAATACGGAAAATATTGGTCTTCTAATAGTGCTGTTTATTATGTTTGTTTCTACAAGAAACAAGTCAGTGCGTACACATCAGATATGTACTTAATATGAGAAAAAAACATAAAATTGCTTGTGCCTGTAAAATTCATGACGCTCTCTATGTCAAATAAACTCATTTGCTTTTATTGATGTTTTGGCACTAACTGACTGTGCTCAAACATACCTTACCTTAGAATACAACTCCAAGAACAAATGTAACCAATCCTTCATCAGGGAGACTGACGCTATTTTTTCTAAATTGGGAAATGAACACATTGATATGAAATTTTTGACTAATTCCTGATATTGGATAAATCCCGGTATTGGTGGCCTCATCTGACTTTCATTTCACCCTCTCCCTTTTCTCTTACCTACCAGATGCAGCTCAAAGAGGAAATCACTTCAAGTTTTAAATTGCTACCCCAGAGACAGGTGCATGAAATCCAGTAAAAATGACCGATGTCCTTTAAAGAGAAGGTCAGTATTTTATATCTGTACTTAGCAGCTCATAATAATTAAATGAGCCTTATTTCAAGATGCTGGTTTAATGAGAATGTCCAAATTAACTGACAGTTAGAATGACATTCTCTCAGTGTTTTTATTACATCATCTCTCTTTACTGCTTATATTTCTACTGTAAATTAACACTGAAGGTATTTTTTCAACAAAAGTAGATCCCCTTTAATTTTCTAAACTTCAGGATGAAGATATGTTCATTAAAAATACGAGATTTTATTTGTCTTATATTTCACTCCTTTAAGGACCAATTGGCTATACCTTCTTTATATATGTACCCAGATATTCAGCTGGGCTAGATCCATACAATTCCATTATCTGAAAGGGTAAAAGTGAATGCAAAGTACCAACAAGGAATTTAGAAGACTCAGGACGGGTGGAGCTTTGCTGTACATTTTTTTTTGTGGAGGTTAACTTACAGCAGTCTTCCTAAAGCACAATATTTACAAACATCCGCCCCTTGCCACTAAAAATACTCTCCAAAATCGAAAAATCACTTCGGCTTCTTCTATTTTGTCTTCTGTTGTAGAAAATCTGAGACAGCGTTTTAAAAATAACAGTGTAAATTAGATAGCGTAGCTCCCATTTGCCTTAATCAGGCCTAAAATGTCATCCTTTATGCCCACTTGCATACACACGAAACAGACTTCAATTTTTTGTAGTAGTACTGTTCATCTCTATAAAATAACTAACATTTACAGAATTAACAACATATCTTTTTGTATCTTTGAGATGATAAAAAGGAGTTGCTAAAGGAGGAAGCAAATCACTTTCAGTAGGCGAAAATTGAAATTTTGGGCAGAACTAATAGTCTTGTTAAAAGAAAAATGTATTGCTAAGTAATCACATGGAAAACGAAGTATCAAAGAGATTTTTCAGAGAATTTGCAACTTGATTTAGCTTTTGGCTTGCCTGAAATATTTTTAAATCATAGTTCATAAGATGAATTTGTAAATATATCCCACATTCCCACAATTCTGCTTTTTTTTTTTTTTGTTAATAGGATAGCACTTTCCCAAAGATGATACTTCTCAGTTCATACTGCATGTTTTATTCACATTCCTTTGTTAAGGGGAAGCATTATGGAAAACCCTCTTAATCTGTACTGAATGCAACATCAGTAAAAGAAAAAAGGAACTATGGCTTATATAGCGCTAACATCTTCAATAGCCTGGTGATAAATGCCACATTAAATTGTGATTCAGAGAAAAAGAAAAAGGATTTTTCCGAGGCTGACTACAAAGAAGTGCCTATACTACAGTTACTGCATCAAATCAAAAGTGTTTTCTTCATCTTCTGCTGTTTTATGTTATTCACAGCAATTCATCTCTTAAAAATGTAATTAAAACGTTTGTATTCATGAACTACGAATATATAGATTTTCTACTCAAATGCCTCAGACTCAAAGCCCCTCAATCACCATAACATCCCAAATTAATATTTCTCATTCTCTCATTGTCTTCTCTTTGGTAAAGCAAAGTGCATCATGTCTTTTAATAAAAATAAATGGATTCTAAATCTTTCGTGGCATTTCTAATCTAATGAAAGGACAAGGAAATAAATTGTCATGTTTCTTGTCATTTTCTAGCAAAGCCTTTGAAATAAACTTGTTCAGTGTAGACAGAGTAATGATGAAAAGCGTATAATGAAAACCTCAGCACTTTGACAGGTTTTCAAATACTTGCGTGGAAGCAAGAAAGGCAACTTCTACTGTGACAGTGCTGGCAAGATCAAAAGACACATTAACAGTGAACAGAGCAGCAGTACAAAAAAGCAGAGACAGTAGGTTAGGAAATAATGGAGGAGGCTGTTGCCCTGATCTGCGCCACGCATGCAGAGACAGATTGCCAGCCGTGTAATCAAAGCTGCAGCACATTTTGAATAAAAATTCCAGTGATTACAGAAATATGCTTCACCTAATATTCAGGTGGGCCAGAGTATTTACTGCAGATGGCATTTTGATTTAAAACTGAAATCATAAAGCAGAGTCTCCCCCCTCCCCCGCCTTCCTCTCCTGTAAACAAATAGCACCAAGTGAAATGTGGGTTCATTGATGGGTAAATGACTCTCTTCTGGAGCCCCAGTGAGACTAGCTATACTACAGACATAAATCAATGCTGCAGAATTTATGATCTATAGGACACGCTGATATGTTGTGGGGGAAAAAAAAAATCCTAATCTGAATAAATATTATTCCCTTGTTTCCCCTGCCCCCTCACCCTCCAAAAAAAGCAACATGGATTACGTTGGTTTTAAAAGCCCAAGACAACAGAAACACAGGTCGAACGTAAAAATTTGTAAAGGGAAAAATAAGGAAAATTATCTGGAATGTCTTGATGGAAGTAAAAGCAGGATGTACTGTTGATGAAATGCTTTCTACTTGGTTTTATGCAGATTTCATATAAAATACTCAGAGGACAAGAGGCTATAGTCACTAAAAGCAGCAAGAGAAATTCTGCCTTGGCACAGGGAAACAATATTTCACAATAAGAGTGACTAGACATTGGAACAGTTTTCCCAGAAAAACTTATTTTTTAATTATTTTGTTTGGTCTGGGTTCAGACAAATTCGTCTGTCAAAAATTGTCTGAATTTTGAATATTTCGAAATTCAATGGACAAGACCCTGAGCTACCTCTTGTAACTTTGAAGTTGTCCCTGTTTCAAGTAGAAGGTTGGACTAGGTGATGTTCAAAGGTCCCTTCCAACATGAATTGTTGTGTGATTTTTGTGATTCTATTATCTCATTTTTCAGTTCAGCTGTTCTGCCAACTATATCTCAATGATTTGTCCTATCTGAAATTTCTAACCCAAACACTTTGTTTTTCCAAACCTCAACTCAGAGGCTCATTAATCCATCAACTAACTTTGCGTGATTGCTATTTCTTTATTCGTCTTTGACTATTTGGCCAAAACATCAAGAATATTCTTTTACCTTTCTAACCACTGAATTTTAGTTCTCTTTTATTTTAATTCATTAGTCCATTACCATTCACATATGTTATTATCCACTGCTGCATCTAATTCTCTATTTTTTTTCTACAAAGTGTTTTGACACTTTCATACAGTTATAGTGAAGTTCATTTTATAGTATAACACTTCATATAACATGCCATGTGAATGTATAATTGTTCTCCTGGGTCTGTGGTTTCACAGAATGCACTGATGTAGAACATTATCATTTTCTATGGGGAAGCCTTTTATTTTTGATCTGTTGTGTTTTGAACTTATAGCAATGCTTATAAAAATGGCAAATACATTTGAACAGGATTTAAGTATTTCCCAGGAAAATACAACCTAACCAATATCCTGGACCCACTAACATCGAGAGATTTTCCACAGCATTTCATTCTTGCGTTGAGACTGTCATATCTAACACAGCAGTAAACTAGCTGTATTTTATCTTTAAAAATCTGTATCATTAAAAATGACATGAAGACCAAACTGTCTGCTATAAAATCTATCCATACAGAAAGGTTTTTCTTTGTATCTGTCTCGTATTGAGGGATGTAATGTCCCTCCTAGCTCCTTTCTTTGCTTTCTGAAGACAGTGTTCTTCAGAGAACTCTTCTTAAAAATGAAGACATTGATCAATGGGAAGCAGTTTTCTAGGGTCTTTTGAATTGATTAATTTATTTCCTTTGGTGATCTGAGAAACATTATTACATGAAGACATATCAACAAAAGCAGTGCAATTTGGACTTCAGTTTTGCATGGCTTAAACATGCAAAACTGAAAAAATAATTTGCTGAATAAGTTTTCAGTGTCCTTACAGACATTAAATTCTGGGAAACTAGTCAATTCAAATGTCATGCTGTTTTCTGTTTTCGTATATGAGGTTTTTTCTCAACCATGCATTTATATTGATTTATCTCAGACTTTTACTTATTAACATATTAAGTGCTGCCTCTTAAGAGTTTTGGAAATGAGAAAGTATTAAGTTACAGCTTTTCTAATATACTGAAACACAGCATTTATTATCCTGCCATCAAATGTGAAAAGAGATCACGAAAAGCAATTAGTTTTGTTGGAAGTAGGAGTGCCAATTGCTGAGAAAGTCAGAAATTCAGTTTAATATTAGTAGAGTTTCCCTGAAAAATTTAGGAATGGAAACCTGCTCACATTGTGTTATCTGCTTAAACTTTATCTTCCTAGTCATTAAAAACTCACATATGTTATTTCTGTTCTTTATCTAAAGAGCAAGAAATTGTCTTCTTCACAAAACTAGAATTCAATATTGCTTAGAAATGCGGGACTTGGTCTCAAACTCTTACCATTTCCTGTGAAGTATTGAGTAATCTAAACTTCAGCTCAGTTTGACTTAGGGGGAAAATATGTTTTCTGCTTAACTCCTCTGCTTAACTCCCTCATTGTATTACTGAAATAGAAGGTTTAATATCCCATAGTTAGAGCTGGGAGGAAAAAAAAAATGAGACTAGCTTGACATCTGCCCTGGTAGTAAAGCAGCATCAGAAAAAAAGAAAGAAAAAGAAAGACATAAGTGAAAAACAATACAGTGAGAATTCAAATAGAGCTTTGTGCTTTGAGAAGCAAGCTTTTAATTTTTGTGCATAAAAAGAGACCTCATCTTCACAGTTGAGAGTATTGCAATTGCTTTTTTCTTAGTAGCAGGATCTCACACCTGATTTGAATCTGTTCAAATTTACATATTTTTTTTTCTTCCAGACTACTTTGAAAGATAGGTGAACAGCAGTGGCTTCCCCCGCCTTGCTAATACACATAGCAGCATTATTATTTTTTCAAACTGTTGACCCCTGAACTAATTTTGTTTAAATTAGTTAAATTGCAGTTTGAATCCATAATGAACAGATAGTACAGATGGGAAATTTAACACAGGTTATTCTTACAGCATTAAGAATGTCCTGGCCACCACTGGTGGAAGAGATCTGAGGTTTTGCTTTTCAATTAATATTTCATTAGCAATTCCTGGGCCTTGATACCAGTTCGCACATGAATGGATGTCATTCATAATTTAGGAAAACTAACATAAGCCTGCAAACTGTTGTGTGGCAGGAACCCTACCTAAAGAATTGCATACAAAGGGCACAAGGATGACATATTGACCAAGACGGGAAAAGCATGTTAAGTTTTAAAAACCCTACATATCTGATTTATTTGAATGTCTTACACAGTGAGGATGTGTCAGATACTTGAGCTTCAATAGTAGCCAAAGTAATCTGATCTGTTTGCCACACAGTGAACAGTGGTTGTCTTTCCAATGACCTAAGGAGGGATTTGGCTTAGGCCCTAAATAAGAAGCTTCTGAATATGGTATCTATCTGAAATGCAAGTCATGAATATCTTCGTTACTCATCTGAAGGTGAGGGCTCAAAACAGGAAGTTATTTACCTTTTTCGTCAAGGGACAACATTTTTTTTGTGATACCACAGGCAACTTGGCTAGGCTAATTCCACTAACTGCTGAATGCTCTGGTTTCTTCACTGCTGGGCCACACTTGCTGAACTTGACCACTAGCATTGCTTGTCACTAAGAGTAGCCTTGCAGGATTTTGAAGTGCTTTTACTTGTGTGCACTAAACACAGTTCCAGGAAACGGATTAAGAAATAATATCGGTGATTCATCTCTAGTGTTTATTTGCATAATGGCATGAAAATGGGAGGCAGCTTTGCAAGAGGCTATTTGCTTTCAATTTAAATGAGAGTACTTTAACACAACAGTTAAAATGAGTTGTTTCCATTTTTCCAATTGATTATTTTGAAGATGGAGTTCAATGCATATGAAAAAAAAAACAGTAAGCTTGCTTATTTATGTCAAATATGGATTAACATCGCAAGTATGAAGGATACATCACTGCTCTCTAGGAGGTTTTCTTTCTCATCTGGGAATTTTTACCAAAACACGGAGTTCCATTTCTGCAGCTTGTGTGATTTGCCATAAAATAGAATTGTGTTTTACTGATTAACTCAAAGCTAGGAAACACTGAGTTTTTATGCAATGTTTTTGCCAGACTAGTTTGCCAGAAAACTGAGGATCTTATTCTCAGCTTCAGGAAAGCAAGGCTTTGCTTCATAAAGCAGTGCCCTGAGACATCCTCCAAGGACCTGAAGGTTTAGACTGAGGGGGTGCTCACACCGCGTGTTGTGCCCTATTGGAAAGAAAGCCTAAGCTAGCTTTGACAGCCTAGCTTCAGTAGTTTGAAGTTTCATATAAGTTGATTGCCACATCCAGAATTTTAAAGAAGTCGACAGGAAGGTCCATACTGCTGTAAGTTGCTTCTGGATGCAAAATTAGCTCCTTTCCATTTACTTCAGCTATCACTGTGTCAGACTACAGTTGACAAGCACAGGCAGCTCTGATTTGGTGCCACAGCAGCTCTCTGCGAGCCCCACCTCCCTTCCTTTTATAAGGTTTTGTGATCTCTACGGCAACTGCACCAGAATCAAGCTGGAGACTGAAGTCCACTCCTGAATGTAGTGAAAAACCTTCCAAATGCATATGGGAAATTATGTCAGTAGCTGAAGATGTATAACATAACTGTTACTAATTTCATGAAGGCATGGTATTTCTACAGAGGTTGAACAATGTAATTTTGGCATCAGCTAGGCACCTTTTCATTTTAAACAATTACTACTCATGTGAGCTGATGTTAGTATTCGGGTAAAGGTTATACAACTTATTACTGTACTCCCAAGCTTCTTTCTTGCCAACAGTTTTGCTTGCCTTCAGCGTCCTTGCTTGCATCTTTTCCCACCACTAAATGCATTAAGAAGAGTTCCAGCTTCATGGGAATATTGAGTCTCTCCCAGATCGTAACAAACAACCATTTGTTTAATTTGTCTTTTCTTACCCCCTTCACTATCAGCATCAGATTTCTTTAGAGTTGGATAATGAAAATGCAGAGACTGGAGCATTTAATGATGATACTTGTCAGGTGCAAAACAAACACGTCGTCCAAGAGAGGAGGAAGGAACTTTCACAGGAAAAAAAAAGAGACCAGGATCTCTCTTTCAAACTGACAAAAGCTTCTCTTCACATCCAGAACATTAACTATCTCTTAGAACAGAAAAAGAAGAGGGAAAATGAAGGTTTGGGATGTCAGGAGAGCCTAACAACATGGTCTCATCCTTTGTAATGTTACACTAAAAAAGTAATTGCAATCAAATACAAGATCCCCATCCCTTGACAAGATTATGCCAATGACCATGTAAGAGAACAGTGAGCTGAAAGATTGTCCTTCAGTTGCTCGCTCTCTATATTTTCATAAAGTCCCAAGTAAGTTAAGCACATTAGTTTTGTTCATATAAAAAGACCTACTAAATTCCAGAATTGATTGTCTTTATGCACATAAAAGTTTACCTAATGTTGAACTTGTTGCTTGTAGTAAATGTGTGAAGCAAACTAAATATACTATGCTATGACTCCAAGACTAAGAGTTTAGCCAAATTCCTACAGAAATCATACATAATTGTATCCTGTGCTGGCCCAAAATAAAATTTAGTTTTTATTTAATACTTGTATTCTCTTAAGAATTTCTCTTTACAAGATATAATTCCTATTTTTGATGTTATAACTTGTGGTCAACCATCCTGTGGTTCCAGAAGGAAGGGTTGCACAACCTAAGAGTTCTTTCTGATGGACAACATACTTGAGGGTCGCTATAGACCAATTTGCCTGCACTGGTTTTCAGTAAAAATGTCTGAAGACAGACAACTCTCTTCTATAACAAATCTCACAAACTTTCTGCATTTTTGAAATGAAAACCAACCAAGAGTTTCACAAAAAAAAAAATCCCTAAACCCATTTAGCAGTACTATATTTAAAAAAAAAAAAAAAGAAAAAAAGTGTTTTTCAGATTGAAAGCTGAGCTTTCACCTTTTCTGTATAACCAGCTGTTTAGGATAGGGGCCAGGGCTACAGGAAATGCAGGATCGAGTCTATTTCACATGGGATTGGGCAGAGCTTTTCATCCCATGCCATTCATTCCTAAAATCATATCTTGCTCAGCCCAGGCCCATACCCTAAACACCAGGCTGTAGAGCCTTTGTTGCTTATTAAACACAACTGGGCTTTGAAACATTTTTGGCACAACAGAAGAAAGGACCAACAATAGTTTTCAGTAAGTTCCATATTGCTTTTTTGCAAAAGCTGAGATTAAACTCTGAAAAGCAAAATCTATCATTTTTCCAATCACAGAGAAAACAGTGTTTAGATTTTGACTGAGGGCTGCTGCAAATTTCTGGCTTGTTTGAAACTTGGTCAACAATGCACCCTTACAATGACTTATTGTAGTCTGCAAAAGGAAAACAAACAGCCCACTGGAAATCTAGCTAAAATAAAATTTCCATCAACAGTGAATGTTCCTGCTTCAAAACAGTGATGAAACATTTAAATTCAGCGCTTAAACTTACTAAGCTGTCTTCTAGTCTTCTATACTCGTGATTTTTTTTTTTGTATTTTTGTTGCTTTTGTTTTGAAACATTCTTTCTTTAGGCAAATTTCAATAGGAAGGAAAAGCTCAAGGAAATTTCAAACAGCATGTTAAATAGCAAAAGCAGATACCCATCTATTTCCTCAAGAGGCATTATCAATGCCAACAATATCAAAATGAAAAGTAAACTCATACATCCATTTCCCTTGCTTTATTTCTTTGTTCTTATTGCTATCAACTTTTTTTTTGTTCAGTATCCCTACAAGTAGAGGAAAGGTTTTTGCAAGCACAGGAAGTGTTGATATGGTCCTGAGCACAAAAAAATAACCCTTGTACGAGCCACATAAAGTCAGTGGGGGTCTGAGCAGATGCAGAGAATAGTTCTGCTTATCATCCTGCAGAATCAAGTCTTACTCTTTCCTCTCTTTATTCTAATTGACAAAAATATTTCATCGGATGGATCTGTTCTATTTATGATTTGGAGACAGAGAGCATAACTTTTCTTCCTATTTATGTACTCTGCCATCTGACCATCTGAAGAAAAAGTCTAAATTCCTTCAATTATCTTATGTGTAGGTGTCATGATTAGAACACCTCTTCAGACTCCATATGACTATACCACTTAATATAGACTTTTTAATCACACACTTAAATAAAGACGTGGAAATATATGCAACAATTATCCATCTTAGTTGATAATTATTTAAAAAGTGTCTAGATAAGTCCCGTTGAAAGCTAGTTATTGTAAGGATTTATCAACATACGGTTGTACATTGCAGCTGACAAAACAGGAGAGGAACTGAAGTATGGCATTTTATTTTGCTTGCACTTCCTTCAAACACATGTAACCCAGAAGATCTTACAAGTTGGATATCCAAAGTAATGTTGTTTGATCAGTTAACATTCACCAAAAATATTCCTTGTCAGGAGCTCAGCAGCCTGTATGGCATAGAAATGATGACCCAAACCCAAACTTTTACTTCCTTGATTCCTTTTCCTTTGAGCAAACTATGCGGAATTGCAGTCCTATTTTCATATTTAATAACTATTCCTTTGTCCCCATTATCTGAATGTCCTGGAAGAACTTCTTAACTTTTATTTTGGAATTACACACAGGTCTTTTCTGAAAAATTCCCACATATGCCAAACTGTAAGCATGCAGATTTGTTACACTGAGGTCCTTCGAGTTCCCATAAAGACCAGAGGATACTTTTGCACATGAACAGAAAAATCAACAAACTATACTAATACTAATTCCCTTACATTCAATTACTTCAGCTGCTTTTCCTACAAAATTCTACTGGTACTTCAAAAAAGAAAATGATGTGAATAATACAATCTGAATAAGTATAAAAAAGAAAAAAATATAAAGAAAAGAAGTTAAAATAGTATAGTTGGGAATTACAGGTTTATCCTGTCTCCAAATTTAGTTAAAAATGAATTGTGATTTGATAATTAAAATCATTAACCAATGGGTAATATTCCAATGTTCAAACATTATGTGCAACCAAAAAGTACATTCCACAGCAGAACAGAATTACATCAGTGTTGGCTGTCATGAGCACACTTTTCTATCAGTTATTGAAACACATAGATAACAAGAACTGGGGAAGGAGAGAGGAGTCTTACATTACCTTCTCAACGCTAAAACAGTAAAGGAAAAATAGATCAAGCACTGATTGATTTCATTGCAATCGTGATTCTTTTTAGTGTTTTACAAATGTTTTATATGTGTCAAAAATTCAGTATTAACCAAGTTTTAATACTATTATAATTTTACTATAGGAATATGGTCCTTGAGTTGCTCCAAAATGGTAATAAAAAGTCAGGAAAATGTGCCAACGTACAGTGTTATCATACCTTCATCATTGACTGAGCATATGTCAACATACATTATATTTACTGCTTTCCCCCCTCTCCTCTGAATCTCGGAGTCGTAAATTCTACACATGTGCACCACATACCACCCCCACCACTAAAGTAAAACCAAAAGGCTACAGCAGACCTCTTTGCAGGCTGTTCTTTGAGCTGTGACAAGCCTATGGTCTTTTAGGACTCGGAGTCAATATCAGAGGCTTTAAAGTAAGTCTAGATTGGCTAGACAGACTGCAACAGACTGTGGTGGACTCTGGAGGGTTCTTGGGAAATTACTGAGCACTCACAGCCATTTTGTCCCGTTGCACTCATATGCACAATCAGGTTACTGATTGTAATGAAGGAAAAATTTCTTTTGATGTTTAACAGATGTGTTGTGGATTTACCATCATTAGTACCCCCAGGCTATGCTAAATTACAGAGATCCGTCTTGCAGTCTAAGACTTAAACATACTTAATACATTTTACAACCACAACACTTTATTTAGCAAAAGGTTAGATCTTGAACTCTGGATTTCTGTATTGAGTAATCATTAAAACCATAAACTGTGAAGATTTTGGTTTTCTCATTGATCAGTTCTAATTTGTTTCCATCTAGGGGTCCTCAGATTGCCTTGTTTAATATATATACCACATCACCATTTTTAGAAAAGCTATTTTCTACTACTTCTATTAAACATTTATGAGAATAGCAACCTATCGTATTTTTGTTTCCTTTATGTAAGAACAGATGCAGAAAGAGAAATAATTCACATTTGCGAGCCAGTGACACTGCATGGCAAATCCCCTTCCATCTCGCCACAGCCACAGTGTAGCGATAATCCTTTATTAGGACATAATATTTGAAAAATAATTTCAATGGTGAAACTTACAAAAAAATGATTAAGAGATTCAGTCCATAAAATCCAACCCAGTTTAAAAGTCCAAACCTATGACAAAATGAAGGATGAATAGAAAACTTTTGCTTTACTCTGTCTCCAGTGACAAAGATATCTACTCTTCAATATTGATTTTATCTATAAAGGTTAAAACAAGATTGAGATTACTTATTGCCTGTGGCATTGCTCTCAAAGACTACCAGTGACAGCAGAATGCAAGCGCACCTTAAAATGAAAACATTTAACCAGGTAATCAACAAACCTCACCAACGAAATCCCTTTAACATTTTCTTCAGTTGCTTTTTCTACAAAATTCTACTGGCATTTTGAAAAGGAAATGAAGTGAATAATATAATGTGAATGAAAGCTAAACCTAAGAAAAGGGAAATAAATTTAAAAAGAAAAAGTTAAAAAAAGTAGAAACAGCAATTATAGGTTTATCCTATCACTGGTACTAAAAAAACCCAATAAAGTTCCTAACAACTTCTCTGGTTCATCACAAGCCTACTTAATGCAAATTTCACAGACATGAATTCCAAGTTAAAAAAAAATAAATAATCCTGTGTAACTGTCAGTTCCTCTATATCTTTTGTGGTGAATGAGGAGCAACTTGAATGATACAGAAACATCAACTAATTAAACTGTGAAGAAAATAAAAACACAAACTTCAAAGACACTATGGGGAGGGTCTCATTCAGTCCATTAAAAAAAAAAAAAAAAACAACAAAAAAACCAGCCAAGCAAAAAGCAAATCTTGATGTTCAATTTTTGTATTTAGTGTATCTGTTATTTTAGAGTGTTTTTTTCTTTTGGTTTTGGAAGGAGTTTTCTTCCTGTTAGCCTGTGCTGAGTTTCTGCTGTTTCTAGATCCAGTAGGAACAATATTTCAGCCCTTCCCATTGCAGACTGGTTTTCCACAAGATCAGAAAAATTGTTCTCCAACCTTTGTGAAAAAGTGCCGGAAGATGTAAAAAGCAAACAAACAAGATGGTTTGGACACTTCAGTGAATCTGCAGTTCCATATGGAAAACTTTAATTGCTATCTAAAACCTGGCAAAATGTGTTTCCAGAACAGGCGATGTTACAAAGTTGCACCTGTCAACATTTATTATATTTGGCATAATCTGAAGGAGACAGGCACAAATTGGATAAGCAGTTTGTCAAAGTATATCTGTGAAAAGACATATTGTTGGACAGAAGAACTTGTTCAATAATTCATGGATATAGTTTTTGAAGTAAATAAGGTATCTTCAGTGAAATTCCAATATTTGGAATTACTAGGGGGCTGGATCTTTCTTTTTTCTTCACTTCATTAGCTCACATTGGTGATAAAAGGGGTTATCTGTTAAACTATCCCCCAAAAGCAAGCAAATACACTTGACTTTTACAAAATTAATTCTAAACAGAGTGTAGATCAACAGGGGCAGACAGTAAATCTATGACACTATTAAGTTACGACTATAGTAATTAGGTTGATTTTATTTTTTTTTTAACTAATTGAGCTCTAACTCCAGAAATCAATATCAGAATCAGTTTTCATTTCATTTCTGAAGTTCTGGGTAAAGATGAGTTCTTCTCTCATAAATGCTATATTGTTAGTTGTTAATAATTAGAGAATCAGATTTTCAACGCAGATGGGCTCTGATCATACAAACAGTTGTGGTACAATTGCATGTGTAGCTGTATTGACTGCAGGGGAACTTTTCTTAGGAACGCATAATGTGTCTTTGCAAAATTTTTTACATCAGTGAGAAATTCAGACTTTTCATGAGTGTGACCTGAGGAACACTACCACAACAGGATCCATGTGTTCTTCTCACCGTATCTCCTCTCAGGTGGCAGAGAGCGCCACATGGGATCCCTGGTTGGTCTAGGAGCAGCAACAAGGTACCCAATTATTTTCTGCCAGCTGCTCTTAAAATGCTATAGTACCAGTAGAATTTCAATAGTACTTACTTGAGGGAGAGCGGTAGTCCCATTAGTAGCATTAAGCTAGAAAGGAGAGAGGGAACCTCAACCTCTTCACAGCTACTGTATTCAGGTGTGCGCACTCTCGTGGGCACCTCACCATTTTCTCATATATTTGTGCTACCTTATACTTGTTTCACATTCTTAAAATGTTCCACTCAATCAGGCAAAATAAGTTATTTATATTTTTAGTGTATGGCTAAACTTAAGTGGACATATTTGAATTACACCTTTTTTTTTTTTCCACCTCCTTCATTTGCCTCTGTCTTTATCACTTTTTGTTCTTTCCAAAACAGTTTTTAAAAGTCGCTACAACTCAAACCTTTACATACCCCCCCATTTAGCTGTAAATACTGCAGATCACTCACTAGAAGAAGAGGCAAAGAACTGGATTTTAAAACGACCTTAAAAGATTTTGAATCCATTTATGTGAACTCTTATTTCAACCATTTATAGAAAGTATTCAGATTATTTCTAATAGTACCATGCTTTCTACTGAAAATGTGTTCTGCAAAAATATCCAGCAATGCTTTGCAGAAGACAACGCTACTGTATATTAAAACACTGGAACGCAAGACACGAGAAGCTCTAGCACTAGATCACAATCTCATTATTTATGAAGTCCCCTGTGATAATCTGGCCACTCTTCTCGGAGTCTGCTGAACCTGCTTCTGAACTTTGCTTAGCTCACAAGCTACAGCCTGATGTGAAAGATGAGTAAAACATACTTCATTCGCAATACAAGTTTTAATCTGTCACTTTTAAATGCTCCTTATGAATTTTGGTTTTTTCCCTCTCCTGTTTAAATTGCAGAGCAAGGCAATCTGTCCTATTATTCCCTACAACTTCATCATACTTCTATTTGGTATATATTTAATATTTATGTAGCTATGTCATGCATGATTTGAGTCAGTGTCTGCTGAAATGTTATATGGCTCATTGACATTATCAAACTGAGCAGATTTTCTGTTATCCTAAAACACACAGACACAAGAGACACAATGTGTGTTTGTAAGTGCCAAATCTGGCTGTAGGAATAATGTGAGGGCAACAAAACATCCACAAATAAAATTATTTTAAGAGGGTTATTTTAAAATGTTTTACTGGACAATAAAAAGGTATTGAAAGAAAAATATATTTTATCAGTCGGAATGCTAACTGTGGAATATCTCTGTTGCTATATTAATTTTTCCTTAGAGAACTGATAACTATAATCCACTGTAGTATTTATCTAGTTGAATTTTTAAAAAAGAACAAGTCACACAGAGCGAAGATGTCTTCTCTGAGATCATTACTCTATTTTGGAGGCTATATCTGGTTGAGAGACAATTTGCTTAATAAACCGATTTCTAACATTGTTCTGTTGTAATATGACTGTGAGTTGTTACAAAATCTTGGTGCTGGGTTAAGTTACTGTTCTCAAGCTATATTAATGCTTCTGGTAGTTTACAAGATTTTCAATGGTGCCTGGTGGTTTTGCCTTCCCATTTCCAGTTACTGAGGTAACATGATTTCTCTTTCATGGTGTATTAAAACATTTCTGAAAATTTGTTTCTTTGGGGTGTCTCAAGAAGCAAAAAAAAAATGAAGCATCTCAAGTGATCTACCACTTCAAAAAATCTTAGCTATAACATATTGCTGGTTTAGTATTTTTTAACATGTAATCAAAGAGAATCCTTTAAAGAAATAACTGTTAAATTAGAGAAGATAATTTGAAAACACATGGCATTAGTGGAACACAGAGTTTGTCTCGCACAGAAAATAGCTAGCATCCATTAAGAATATCAATTTCTTTTTTCTTTTCTCAAAACATAATGGAATTCCACAGTCAGATACAGGCATGCAGCTCCCATTGGAGTCGATAAATATCTGACTTTAGCCCAAGGGTAGTGATGGATTTTACATGTTGCCGGCAGCCACAGGGATACTAACAGAAACAAGACCACTGCTGAAGCTTAGGATACACAGTTCAACATTGATAACAGAAAGTTATCGGGAACAGGTCACTGTTAAACTGTGTATCTTAAAGTCTTCCCTCAAAAACATGTTATACCCTTTTCAGGTACTAAGTATCAACATGCAAGAAGACAGCAGCTGATCTTCTCAGTTCGTGATTCACGTTGGTAAATCTGGAATTTGGGGGGGAAAAAAAAAGTCCCAAAAGGCTCTGGTTTACCTTTTTCCAACATAGGTTGATCTTTATTTTTCATGTTCTTTATTGTTCCCAACATCCCACTAGTCCCCACCCTCCTCTCAGTAAACCTTTTTCTTGTACAGCATTTTTCAGAAAAACTATGGGACCCAGAAGTCTGCGCTCAGTCCATCATTTCTGTGGTGAGCATTTATGTTCGTAGGACACTGAGGAGTCTGGAGCACCTGGGTATACCGTGGTGTGACAGGAAGGACACTGCTCACGCTGAAGTGGAGGAATGTTACAATGCTAGGGGCCCACCTACTTCCAAGCTCTTCACCTCCTCTTCTCCTTGCCCTGCCAACATAGCCCAGATATGCCGCACATACTGTTATGCCCTAACCAGGACCATCTTGGCATAAACAATTTTAGTAGAAAAATCTTCCTAATCAGAATGAATTTTATGGATCTAAAGAGGTTATCTATTATCTTCTTGCCCTGACTCAGCAGTTGCTAGCACAGCGTGCTTCAATGCAGTCTATGAGTCAGAAGATAAAAATGCTATAAACCAAAGATGTTATTACATTTGAGAACTTCCTGTTCTCTACCTCTGGCAACTTCACTTCTGCTTCAAAAGCCTGACCTTGCATACTTGAAGGCAATGATATTTCCCTCCCTTCACCTCACTGGCAGCAAGCAAGATAAAGCTTTCATGAAGGTGGCCGTGTGCCAGTGTCACATAGCTTAATAAACTTATTAAAGTTAATCCAACAGTCAATAGATTTCTGGTGACACGCTGCAGGTAGAAGAAAAGTCATAGTGTGAGTTACATAAACCTGTTTATTGGACATAGCTTCCCTTTAAAGGCTTATTTATTTATTATTATTTTTTAAAGAGGACCATTCCTTTCTCATTTAATTCAGTTACAAAGAGCAAAGAAGTCGAATCAATGCCCAAGGTCTAACACCAGAAACATGCATGGGGATTTTTCAGTGCTGTAAGGAGTAATTTTAAATTATTTTAAAGAATGTTTCTCTACAGTTTTAAGAGTTCATGAAAAAGTGGGGAAACATATAAAATTTTCAAAGGCAATATTTTTAAAAAGATATATTTATGAGCACATAAGCAACTCTTCTGAAATGAAAAACTGTATGTCAGCATAGGTTTGTACTAACATTGCTGAGTTANTGATTTCAGGCTAAGTAATGTTACTTTATGAAAAATCTTCACTCAATTCAGCTGAAACTTGTTCGGCTTAAAGGTTTGATGCAGTACAACACACAAAAACATTTTCATAACTACTTAGCTCTAAGTGAGTAATGCAACTAAAGCTGGCAGGAATCTGTATCCAGTTAAATCTTTTATTGGATTATAGACCTAAACCATGCAGAAAGAATGGAAGAATAATGTATTTACTGTCATCAGCATAAAGAAACTCAGTAACATCACCTCGGCACTTGCAAGTATAAAATGTGCTGGGATACCAAAATGGAGAAAGCTACTAGTTCCATGAAGATATGTTTTATTTGCAGCTTCATGTGAGGAAACATGGACTCTTTGTACAACTACAACGCCTCCAGTTTACCTTATTTCTGGCAATTTGGGGCAGTTCTTATTTACGGCTTTTTACATTAAGTACAATGTGATTGCAATAAGCAAATATGCTTACTCCAAAATATTTCTAGTGTCAGACTTATTTCTCTTCTCTAAATATATTTAGCACTTGTAAAAAATTGATTTGCTGTCTGCATTAAGGACTGATGTACTTTCTTTATCCACAAAATAAGACAGTATAACATAGACCTCCCCTCCAGTGTTCCCTTAATGGACTTCTACTTTACTGTATTGAAAAAACTAAGATGATGATTCATTTTTTCCATGCAAACATATTCAGTGTATGAGTTCTTTTTTGAAAGTCCCAAGATATTTAATGGAAATTCTGTATTAGCACTATACGGATGTTTCTAGGTGAGCTTGGTCTTGTAAAAGCACCTGAGACCAAAAAATTCGGCAGATACAGCACTAGGGCTTCACTGAATTTTTTGTCTTTCTATAACTTATTACTTTGTTCATTGCATGCAAAATCTGAAACTGAGAAATTTCTACTTTCTGATTAATGCTCAAAAAAAAGCATCAGTGTTTCTCATCAATTTGACTGTTTGTGTGTGGCACTAGGTGAAAAAAATGGCACAATACAGAAATACAGAATATCATTTTACAATAGGGAAAGAAACCTGAATTCTTTGATAAACTTCTAAGTAATAAGAAGTTGCACTGCAGTTGTTAATTTAGAACAATGTTTGTAAAATAGATATTTGCAATAACATTTCATCCTCTTTGGAGTATTTCAGTAAAAACTTTGAAACAAAGCATTTCAAACTTCCTTCTGTGTTTAGATATGTCAGTGCATTTTGATGACTTCAGGTTCTGACTACATTTTGTGTGAGCTTACAGTTTGCTTAAAGTTTATTGCACAACTCTACTAGAGGACAACCAATTGGCACTAACATAGCAATGGCTGCAGTTCAGCTTATTAATAATAAAAAAGAAACTTCTGCTGTTATCAGCATCCAGTGTAGATGCCCGAAGCTGGAATTCAGAGCTAAGCAGTTAGACAGAAAAACAGCACATGGAGATTTTAGACAGGGCTGGAACAGTCAAAAAACCTGAATGAAGAGATGACTTCCCTTTGGCTCCGTTCTGAAAGTGTTTGCTAACACGCTTGCTAAATAAACTATGTTTTAACAGCTGTAAAGCAAAAGCAAGAGATTCACCCCAGAAGAACTCCTGCAGCAGTATAGTGGCCAAAGCAGTGATACCACAAATCAGCAGGTAGAACAACAACAAAAAAGAGGTAAATGTTCGAAAACGAGATTGGTGGGTGAGGGATGATCTCCATCTCATACAAAAGGGGTGATGGAGTTGGTTTAGATTAATCAAAAGAGTGTATAGAACTCAATGATTTTTAAATTAATAAATGTGCACAATGTATGTGCATGCATACATGTTAATATATATTTGTAAACACATTGTTGTAAGTTTATTATATACAGACATGGTAAAGCTCAACCGACAGACACCCCGAGACTCACGCTACACTTTTCAGCAGAAGTTTCTTATTACTGCTGAACAATTTTGAGAAATTTCTGGGGAAAATTCTTGCCTGTTTTGCCCAGACTATATTATTCTGGCAGCTCTTTCTATGTTATTATCAGTCAACAGCTGAAATTCCAGTTTATTCATTCTAGCGATACTTCTAGAAGTAGATGTCTAATGGCATTTTGTCCTTGCAGGACAATACATTTCTCAGAGAAGCCGGCTGCCATGATAGTTTTGGTAGTAACTTTGATTTTGCACTGCCACAAAGGTTGCTGAAGAAATGCCTGAATTACATTGATACATCAGATCAGTTTGAAGTCATACATTCCTACTGGAGTTTTTGCTGTGCATTTGCATGGTGTTTCCAATGCATTATTAAAATTGCAGTGCCTAGGAACTCCAGCATGCCTAGGGCCCGTATATCATCTCTAGGTTTATCCTATTTGATATGAAAGCCCTTGTCACATTTGATGGTTTTCTGATATCCTGCTGTTCTCTCACATAGAAAGAAACTACCATTGCATGCCACCATTCTCCTACATGTGGGGAATAAGTCAAGAATAAAATTTTTAAATTTTATTTTTGAAGTATCTTGCTGGGCGTAACTTCAGCAAAAGGAACAAGATATGCTTTCCAGCATTTTTTTCCCCGTTCTCACTGAACAATAGCAAAATTTTCTTCCTTTGAAACACTGTGTTTCTTCATCAACAGCTATTGGTATGCTGTTCGAGTAGCAGCTAGCTTTAGTTCACAGGATCTGCTCTCTGAATTTCAGACTATTTTCTTTTCTTTTTTTTTTTAATTAAATTAAGAAAAAAATCCACTTTTGGATGGTTATTTCTATTGCCTTGCCCTTCACTGCTGCAATTAAACCCCCCCAACATTTACTGTACATCTCAGATGACATATGAGCATTTACTTCAAAGGAACTGTATCACAAATGGAAGTCAGAGCAGCTGAGTCCAGCAACATAACTAGAACAGAGCATATGTGTATATACACCACAAAACAAAACCAAACCCCAAATCACATTCCTTTCATGTACTCAGTACAGCAATATGTTTGATTAAACATATAAAAGCATTAGCATTTCATCACTAATATTGTCAGAACCTTCCATGGGAAATAGCCTAGAAGAGTTTCTGTGCAGCAGCCATAACAGTAGAGTTGGTGAAATAATTCTGGGAAGCTGCTGATCTTGAAATTGCAAGCCAGGGAACAGGAAGAAGCAGAATGATTGATTTTCTTTATTAATAGTGACAGAGATATTGTTTTAACGTATCTTATCTTTATCCTAACCTTGGGATGTAGTGCAGTAGTCACAAGGAGCATTCAGTGTAACTGTATCATAAAACGTGTATTATATTAGTGACATGTAAGGTCAAGTACTAAAGATGCATAGTATAATAATATAGCCAATATTTCAGAAGACAAGTTAATGTATGCCCTTTATTTTGGTCTACACTGTTTCATAAAACCAATTTTCATTTTCATGCACATGATGAATTGCATGTTCTAAAAGCATTTTGACAACATTTAAGAACATCTCTTCTTATTTTCTGAGAATTAGGGAAAAATTTGATTACTTCTTTATTTAAAAATATAACTCCTGACTATAAGCACTACCAGTCATAAGCTATGTTAAGTTATTATTTATTTAAACTGTGTCCTGATAAAAAAAGATGCTATGTTGGTTTTCCTCCAGGAATGGGGTTTTATTACAAATTATTTCTCCAAAACCAGTAATAAATTGTTACTCTTTATTACTGATTTACTTTGTGGAATATCTTTCTTAGCAGAACAGAGAGCCTCGCTCTTTAATACATCTCAGCTTTGGGCATGTTGCTCTGAAAATAACAACAAGACAATTCATACAACTTGCGGGACCAGATATGTTCAAGACATTTCTTGCCGATGTTCTGCACCATGTCACAGTAGGCTTAGGTCAAGATGAGTTTTTTTGCTCTACATAGCAAAGAATCTGCTTATTTTTACAATAGCAATATAAAAAAAAATCTACATAGTATAAGCAAAGAGGGTAATGAAACAAGATGCAGAAGTTGTTCAGAGGCTGCCAAAAAAGTGATTTTTCTTTCCCCATATTTGCTTTACCAGCCAGAAGAGTGACAGAACCTCAAGGCCCAGCATTGCAGCTTTTTCCCTCCAATTGTTATGAACAGTTCTAGCATGTAGATTTACAGGGTCGTGAGAGGTGGGGGTTAGTTGTGGTGTTGAGGATTTTTGTTTGTTTGTTTTTCCCTTCTTTAACCTGCACAAAAGCAAAACAAAGAACTTTGGGGTCTTTTCTTCAGTTTAAGATTTCAGCTGTTTATGTCAAGTTAAAGGAAATCCCAAAGGCAATCCAGATAAAGAGAATAAGACAAGAAGTTTTGATGACCTCTGTGCAAAGAATTCATGAACGTATTTCATCACCTTTCTATAAACCGCTATATCCATTTGCACAGCAGTCAAGATAGGAGTCCTCTTTCTTCTATAACATGTATTCCCAAGACTTTACTGGGAGTATTTTTGCAATAATTTTTTTTTCTAGATAAAACATATCAAGTGCAAACAGGTCTCTGCTCTTTGTGTACTTCAAAGTGCCACTTTACTATTTCTATGAACAGCCCTCAAGGAGGCACGGTTATGCCATATAGGATAAAAATGTTTGAGAAACACCAGTGGTCATATTTCACGTTATGAAGTTCGTTAGTGAACAACAGGAAAAGCTTTAGCATTCATTCATAAAAATATTACTTTTTTAATACAGACTTGAAATGCTAGTGATAGAAATATGCTGAAAAATTGGAGGGGGCTGAGCTTCTAAAATTCTTTCACAGGCAAATCATGCATGAATATAATGCATAAAGTGATACAGTTCTGTTCAGTAGTTTAATACATGGTGTGACCCACAGGTAAAGTCATTAATACTGTAAAGACTAATGGGGCTTCGTTCACTTGACTTCTTCCTGACTACTTGACGTCACCCTGTTTAATTAAACAATAATATATACAGGGGCAAGGAGGAACTTGCACTGCCAGTGCACAATACAAAGCTGCTTTTGCAGTGGAGACGATCTTTCTGAGTGCTTAGGAATAAGCACAGGTATTTCATACAAATCTGCTTTCACTTTATGCACATATTACTATTGATCTGAACAGGATCCCAGACCATTTTGATGCACAAACTTTTGTGCATCAAAAGAAGTGTGGCCAGCAGGTCGAGGGAGGTCATCCTCCCCCTCTACTCTGCCCTGGTGAGGCCGCATCTGGAATACTGCGTCCAGTTCTGGGCTCCCCAGTTCAAGAAGGACAGGGATCTGCTGGAGAGGGTCCAGCAAAGGGCTACAAAGATGATCAGGGGATTGGAACATCTTTCATATGAGGAGAGGCTGAGGGATTTGGGTCTCTTTAGTCTGGAGAAAAGAAGATTGAGGGGGGATCTTGTTAATGCTTTCAAATACTTGAAGGGAGGATGCCAGGGGGATGGGAGCAGTCTTTTTTCAGTGGTGCCCATTGATAGGACGAGGGGTAATGGGCACAAACTTGAACATAGGAAGTTCCATCTTAACATGAGGAGGAACTTCTTTACTTTGAGGGTGGTGGAGCGCTGGAACAGGCTGCCCAGAGAGGTTGTGGAGTCTCCCACTCTGGAGACATTCAAAACCCGCCTGGACGCTGTCCTGTGCAACCTGTTGTAGGTGACCCTGCTCTGGCGGGGGGGTTGGACTAGATGATCTCCAGAGGTCCCTTCCAACCTTGACTATTCTGTGATTCTGTGATTCTGTGAAACCAAACCCTTAGTTATGAGGAAAGCTGACACAGGTATTGCTTGCCTTGTACTTTAGCAGTTCAGGTATAGTAAGGAAGCGCACACAGTGCCAGTAAGGAATAGCCCTGCGTGTGCTTCTGAGAGTGGCACATCAGGTAGGGCTGGTGGGCCTCGGGCACCCTCTGAACAGCAGTGCCACATCTGCACCTGTAGTCACCAGCGCCGTGGATAAGAACTGGTGTGACAGGCATTGGCTTTCTGCTTCTATGAAATACAAAGTTTTATCCAACTTCACTTACATTTGCAAATTAAATATAAACTAAGAGAAAGAGATGAAAGACAGCCATAACTTCTTTAACAAAATCAAGGAATCACTATATCTAAGTTCTGAGTATGAAACGGAACTCTTAGTTTTCAGACATGTGAACTCTCTGCTTTTTATTTCAGATGTCCCCCTTGTGAAGTGGAGTGTGAGGGACCTCCCAGAGCCATCCTGAAGAGCAGGGTGAAGGAGGACCTTGGTCAAGAGGAATTATACACATCTGGGAAACTACAGACAGATCAGAGAGTCCTCAAAATAATTAACAACATCTACTGAATGACACTACAATCCTGAATTCTTAGGCCTAGAACAAAAATATTTTAATAACTTAAATGAAAAAAAAAAAATACTAATTTCTTAGTATAAATGCAATTTTTTCCTACTATTACTACAGAATTTATTTCTACTGGGATTATCTATTGTTCCCCCCCTCCCCCCCAGTTTTCTTTTAATTTAATGTCTGTTAGTGCCAAAGAAAGCAAAGGCACAAAACATGTTTAGCCACTGCAGAGCAGAGGCAGCTTGTAGACTTCATTTTTTCAGTGCCACCATTGTTAGTGACTTTTGTAAACATATATGGTGAGCACAATAGGATTTACAGTCTCTCTTACTGTACTCTTTGAATCTTAAGTGCAGGAATGGAAAAGATTTATAGTGTAAGATTCTTAAGAATCTTTAAGCTTAAGAACTTAAATATTTCACATCATACAGTTAGTAGCCAGGCACATCGTACTGTCATGTCCACGCTTGTTATGGATACAATCACAATTAAAAACAGTTTCTAAAATACACTGAAAATCCAAGAGGCTACCACAGTATACTACTCTTGGTAAGTTTTATACAATGATTTATTTTCACTCTCCTTTTGTTTTCTCAGCACACCTCTTTTCCTAAACTTCTACAATACTACTGCAGAAACTCTTACACAGAATACCAAACCACTCAGTGAACTTCTCAGAAGGGGATGCTAGAGTGTTCACAACAGCATACATATAATTAAGGAATGCTTAAATTAAATCACTGTAATTCCATCAGCATAACTGTTTGAAGGCCAAGTTGAGCTCGTAGTCTTGTTCCACCCATATTTTGATCAAATAAAACATTACGTAAACAAATTAGGCAACACGAACCATTTTTGCGCAGTGCCACGTTCATTTGAATGAACGTGTATTTAGAAAGTGCATAGGAGTAGATTAGACAAATCTCAAACATGTCAATTTGGCAACTAGATTTGCTTTGTCCTGTTTTGGTTGGGTTTGCCTTCCCCCCATTTAAGTGGCGCTGCTTCTGCAACACAAAAAGGAATCCAGGAGAACAGCATTCAGCTTCCTAGGGCACAAATATCTCAGTAGCAACTCTGTTGGGTATAGCCTACTTAGTTAAGTATTTATTTCTCAACAAGAACAATGAAGTCTAAAAACTGTAAGTGTTACTCAAGAGAATAAATGTGGCACCAAAAGACTACTGGACATTTGGATCAGACTCATCATGAAGTCAGTTTGGGTGAAAACCTGAGGTGGTGAAAGCTTTCACTTTCTCTGCAGAAATTTTGAAGACCTTTTCTATGTTCTGACATGGTTACACAAGCTATTTCTAAATCTGTCATTACAGAGCAGATGGGAGAGGACTTAGTTCCCTGCCCTGCCAGACCACTCCATCTTCAGGTCCTGTGAGACTTGAGTTTCTACTTTGGCCAATACATTAGGCTGCCTACCTTCAAACAGCTGGGAGAGTACTGTGAAAAATGAGACCCTCCTTTTTTCACTTCTCCTCTCCCCATAAAAGACTCCCAGATAACAGAGGACCTGGGGTACTGCACTGCACTGCACAGCACCCAGAATCATACGAGTTGCTCATTTTGTCAGCAAAGATTAGACAAGAAGAATCACCTTATGTATTTTCCAGTGCGAATGTGTTCCACAAGGTAAGTGGTATATATGGCCACTTCATATGTGGAATGCCTGTGAGATGCTTTAAGACCAACAGCTTGCAGCTGCAGGACCTAAGCAGAAAATGAGTGGAAGTATGAGGAAGATACACTGTTTTGAAAAAAATTGGTATGCTGGGAGCCACTGGGTTTTTTGTTTGTTTGTTTGTTTGTTTGTTTTTTGCATTTATTTACACGCACGTGTGTTTATTTACACCAAAAGAGAGATAAGCAACATTACTTTAGATGATAGATTTTTCAAGATATGGAGTGTTTCCTTACTAACAGAGGCTACGGTGCCAAGCTGAATAAACTTCTATCCTCTAGCAAGGATTTAAAAAAAACTAGTTTACCTGGAATAATTGAGATTATATTTGTCGCTTCAAATAATTATAATAAAAATAACGATCCTCAGAAGTGATTGCAGTAAACATCCTTTGCTATGCGTAGTTGTACATCACTCATGCATGACACTAGTTCTCAATTATTAGTGCCATGTAAGTAACTCTAAAAGGCCACAATTATTAAGATGTTCTTACTGAAACCTGTAACCTGAAAATATGATCAGGTATTTTCTTTGACTTAATATATAGAGATAAAACAAAGGATGGGACAAACCCTCCTTATCCTCTATATTAGCCTCATTTTCAGCTAAGAGAAATAAGTCATATATATTACATTAGTTGACTCCAAAACACATTGAAAAAACTTCTTACTTATTTGATCCTCATTTATCTTTAAAAGAGCCATACGAAAGCATAAGCTATAGACAACGATCAGACGAGAAGCGTGTATAAGGGAAACACTAGAAAGAGTGAAGCATGTGAGAAATTGAGCAACTTACTCCAAAGGAAGAAAGCAGATGATCAAGTAACACAAGTCTCCGTATTGAGACCGCTTTTGCTCATCTTTCTGTATAAGGTGTTTTGAAAGAGCTTCAATGCAGTACGATGGCAAAACACGCCTAGCAGACAAGAGCAAGTGCAAGTTCTAAAGGAGGGGGAGTCCCACCCCCTTCCCCGAAAACAGAAGATAAACACAAAGGAACCCCCCCCAGCCCTAGAAACACGGGTGGGGAGAAAATATTTAAAGTAGGCCAGTGTTTAGGGAAAACGCTGAATGAATATGAACATCTACTGCAGTTTAGTACAGATACAGGGATGTTAAAGAGAACAAAATACAAACTATACCATGGTATGTACCTTTTTACTGTGATCACAGAGCCTTTTATTTCATTTTTATCTAACTTCAGCACTGCCTTATATTTTCTTTTCCTTTTATCTACACACAAAAAAATCTCTTCCTCAATATATGAGTCAGTGTGCTCTTCAAATATCTGCTTTCTTCTTAAAAGAAGCAAAATCTTTTGTAAAACAGCTTGTAAAAAAAGTAATAAGCAAACTCCCTTGGTTAAAACCATTTTACCATTGCTACTTGAATATAAACCCATATTTAAGTATATAATTAGGGCAGCCAAGAAATTAGAATTCCATACGGTCCTTCATATATGAATATTTATTCCATAAACTGGATAAGACCTCAGAAATAAGTATATTTGCAGACTGTTTACTGCATCAGCAGTTCTCAGAACCCAGCCTTTCTGTGTCCAGTATTTACTGCAACTGCCACATCCATAAAACTGTCTTAATATTAACTTTATTAAGGCAAGGTGTTATCATATGGCAGGCTGTAACCAGTAAGCCTTCCACCACTTGCAGTTATTTCACGTGTTGAGATACATCTCAGTTACTTCTTGAATGTAACGATCTTTTTTATATTCTTCTTCAAGACTCATCAAAGAGCTCCTCTGTTCCAAATAGTTGCCAGAAAATGAAATTCCTTCTTCCTCCAGAAAGAGAAGACATGTGATGCATGCTACACTACTGCCACTCACTATTTTCTTTAACTTTTTAAGGAAAACTTATCATTGAATGTTAACTGTATTTCCATTAAGAACCATGCACAACTCATTATTATTCCTGTTTGCCATTAGCTGATGTATGAAAAACAATGCTAGTTATAACATCTTAACAATATGTCCACACTATCACAGTCAAATTAGGTGATAAGGGAAGTGATTTAAACTTGAAAGACAGTCTTTTGTTATATGGATTGGATGATACAAGTGCGATCAAATTATGAAGTTGATTAGTTGCTCTCCATTTAAATTATTTGCAGTGAGAGCATAGAAGCTCACTTGAAGATGCAATAGTTCACCTTAGGGATAAAAAGGGCTGGATTGAGGCATGGCCCCAATAGACCTAGATTCTGGACCCTAAAACTATGTATCTCTTGGTCTTTTATATATTTTTATTTCAGAGAAATAAAATCTTTGAAAACCCACTGTAAGTATAGGCAACACAAGGAACGAACCCAAGTCTACATACAGTCTGAAACAATACAAAAAAACACTGGAGGATGAGTTTCTCTGTAAAAAAAAATGTGCTGGACTATTAACTCAAAGACCAAACTCTTGTCTTCAATGGTGGAACACAGAGGGGGAAAATAAGAGAAGAAACAGGGCAGAAGTTCCCAAATGCACAAATACACATTTCATTTTGAAAATGTAAAGGGTTCCATCACTTTAACAGGCACCAAACATTGAGTAAAGGAATTTGGCATCCCTCTCTACCTCCCCTCAGAGGGAGAGGCAATGTCCACAGCCTTGATGGTTTTCCTGCTAGTCCTGGAGTCGTGGCTACTGCTGCTTCAAACAACTGAAGGACAGTAAGACTCCTAGATGGCTTCTACGGCTTTAATACCATGAACAGACCTAAACACCAATTGCTTTAGTTTATACCAAAACTGGATGCATGAGTTAAGTTATATGAACTGACCAAATCCTAGCTTGAACTCATACTTCAAGGGAAGCTAGCTGATAATTTTAAGTTACGAGATCTCTTACGAGATCGTAAGTCTGACAGGATGGATTTTTATATTATAATACTTTTAGTATACTTTAGTATTATACTTTTAGTTCCACTTCTATTTAGACAAAAGAAACACTAGACACCTAAAAGTAAAAACTAATGGAGCAAAAGTTATCAGTCTTTTACACCTGATTAGGCTTGAAGACCCTTGAGCAGAAGTCTGGGCAGCAAAGGGGGAGCAGGATGGGGCAAAAGGGCAGAAGGCAGTCTAGGTTTTAGCTCTGTTTGCTCACTCTCACTTTTAATAACCTTCAGAGAACTACGCACCATTAAAGCAAATCAGTAGTGCAAACATGAAACGTTAACATAAAACTTAAACCACAAGTCTAACACATCTGTAAAAAAGTCATCCATGAAGCAATTAAACTTTGAAGCCTTGAGTACAATCTAATACAGAAAAAAAAAAAATAAAAAATCCAGTGGCATTTTAAAGTTTTAAGCTTTCAAGTTAAAAGTTCTTAAGTCTAGCTGGACTTAAGTTGTAACAGTTATCACTTGAGTTGTATGAAAAGTTTGTTTTTAAATGAACATTTAGATACTTTATTTCTTAAGATCCAAGTTCAACTATTTGGACATAAGAAATATACTTGATCTTGTCTGGATAAAAACTTTAGGACTTAACATCAACAGTTCCTTCACATCTTCCCATAGTTGCTGTATCTGGGGAAATGATCTGATATTCATTTATACTAGTTAAATTGTTTTTTTTTAATAGAATGCCTGACTTTTAATTACAAGTGTACACTGCTCTCTGCAGTTGCGTTTAAGTCATTTACTGATACTTTAAATAACAAACATATAACAAACCAAAAGAGAAAAATACACGTATTAGGTTAAAAACCATAAGGGAGAGGTAAAATAATTGAATGTATTTTTTCATCAGGATAGTTTTAGCATCAAAAAAGAAAAAATAATAAACTTTGCCATTGTGCTGTATGTAGGATCTTGTTATCTAGATTGCTAAGAACATCACTTGGAAAAACAGTAAGAAAAGAACAACTGTCTAAGCACCTTGAGAGAAAAAGTACAATGAATGA
Source organism: Ibidorhyncha struthersii (assembly GCA_013398815.1). NCBI lineage: Eukaryota > Metazoa > Chordata > Aves > Charadriiformes > Charadriidae > Ibidorhyncha > Ibidorhyncha struthersii. The sequence goes on from VZSZ01010140.1 coordinate 412,810, forward strand.
AAATAAGCCATTTAGCCTCAATAAAAATAAAAGCATATATTAAGCTTAGAGAACTATACAGGCCTTTTTAGTTTCCAAATATTTTCAGATAGGGAAAATTGAACAAAACCTAGTGAAAACAGGATTTCCAGTAGTTTAGTATCTCCAGGTACTTTTACTTAAGACTTTCAAGACTTTTCTGTTTCAAAGAAACATATCCTTTTGCACTTTTGATCATTGTTTCTAAATTGTTTTTTGTTTTTTTTTAGAAATTAAAATAATATCTGTTAAAGATAATAAAGATGTACTACTCTGAGACTTTATCTGGTTGTAGATCAGCTACTCTAGGCCAAGGACACAACTATTACCTTTGTCATTATTTTCCTTTTCAAAAAATAAACGTTATATGCAGTAATGATCTTGTATCCTAACGCACTACTTCATCTACTTTTTTTTCATTGCCTTGAATAATCAATGCTCAATGTAAGCAAGTTTTCTTATCAAGAAAACAAGAAACATTTTTCAGAAATTGTCTATGAAAAATATCTGATTTTTTGCTTCCTTTCAGAAGGTTTCTGAAAGAACAGACACATCACAGCTGTATCAGAGGCTAAGTTACGCCTTTTGCTCAAGCCTGCATCTCCTTTGAAGATATGCAACAGTGTCAGAAGAGGTCATCCTGCTCTTACTACATATGATAAATGCACCAGTATGTGTTCCTTACGAAAGGTTCCCTTTGTCAAAATTCAGTGGTTTTGTGAACTTTTCTAATGGAACATCTCCAAATAATAAAACAAATTATCGCAACTCTTAAAAAGCAGCTGAATTAAATATTTTTTAAACATTATTTTCCTTGTGGCCAAGTGTCTCCTCATCAATACGATCCCCTTGTGAGCCTGCCACATGCCAGGAAAGGGCTCTTGGGATCAGGAATTTCTACTTGAATTCAGCTTATTGAGGCTTTGTAGTATATCTGGGTAACTAAACACTTTTCTAAACACACATTCACGATGTTTTCAGGTCGTAAATCCAACATGTTACTGCCGTTCTTTAAAGGCATCTTAAAATGAGCAATATGTTGCAAGTTCATCACTGTCTAGTAAAAAAGGAAAAAACGCAAGGGACCCTGGATCCTAGAGAACATAATTGCTCAAGGAACAGCACTGGTTACAGAAAGCTCTGCATATGTTACAGATAAAATGCCACAACTTTAACATCACAATTAGCCTAAACTAAAATGACTATGGATCCCATCTGTTTTTTCAAAACCACACAAATCAATTAGAATTTCTTTAAAATCAGATTTCTGTCATCTCAGCTACCTATTCTCTACATTGAGAATCAAAAGACTACTAAGAATTGCTGTAATCAAGGACTGCTTAAAGAATCCAGGACCATTATAGTTTGAGAGACTGAACTATGGATACCTGAAGTAAACGACAAACAGTAAGGCTCATTATTCTTGCAGAGGTTCAAAGAATAATTAGAATTAGAAACTGATTGAGAAGAATTAAGAGTGACTTTACAGCAGTTTAATGCTTACTTAGGAGTTTATTGCTTCATTCCTTCTAGGTTAAGAAGATTAACATTGTTTCCTTTCTAAAAAAAACCCTCTTTACTTTCCAAGAAATCATTCTTTCCATCAATACCAATAGCAGAAGATTTTCTTCTCAAGGAAAGCAAAACAAAGCAAACCTTAGTTAATTCATATGTTCCCTTAAATGATTTTTGAGCCTTCTTCAGATATATATTTCATATAAGTTCCAATTTTTCCATCAGATTTGGTCATTCTAAATAAATACTTTATCTTTTATTTCCCCCTGCAATGGCAGCTACTAAAAACCACCTTTTTTCTTGAAGAAAATGTCACTGCTGAAGAAAGAACATTTTATAATTTAGAATTATTTCTTTTTCTTTTGTTAATTGTGAATCCTATAAATCCTACCCAATCCAATTCAGTTTTTGGTAAGCCTTTTCTGTGCCAGTATGTGTAGTTTCATTTCAAGTGTTCCCTCCTTTTACCTTCGAATACTAATGCAAATAAAAATACAAACACATTGTGTGTCTGTATCTATGTGTATCGTAAGTTAGAGTTTTGAACATGCTGAAGATTTTAAATAATTTGAAATAATTCTAAAAGCCAAGTTACTGGCTGTGCATGTAGTTTTCCAGTGTCCCAAGTGGTGTTTGAAAGAGCTTTTGTCTTATATGATACGATGTTAGGTTATAGTATGGTTTTCCTTTTACTGAAGGATCTAACACATTTTATAGAAGAGAAGAATATAAGGATGAATCTTTTCACCATGGGTCACTGCCTAGTCATTACTTGGATAAAGTTTGAAGCAGAAATAAAGTACTTAACTGAAGGTATACCTATTTTCTGTTAATAGCTAATTTCAATATTGACTGGGGGGGGGGGGGTCACAGTTTTTGTATAAATTGTACTAACAGCTGTACCCAAGACTTAATTCTGCAAGCTCTACTCTGTGCATCACACTTCCCAAGCTCTACAAAGGCACCCTACCCTATTCATGCAGAGTATTTATTCAAACTAATTTCCACCATATTCCTAGATTTGAACAGTAAACTAAAAAAAAAAAAAAGCTTACATTCTTGCTTTTTCTTTCAGCATGCGAGGCTTTAAACCGTGAGATCCAGAGCACAACAGTACTCCACTCTTTTTTTTTGGAGGAAGCACACCCAGGGATGCTTTATTCAAATACTAAAAGTTAAACAACTGAAATTCCAAGTTTATGGAAATTTTTCAAGGGAAACAGTTTCTCTTTTCCTCACAGATTAAGCATAATGTAATTTCAAAAACTTCATGTTCTGAGTGCAAATTCAAATTAGAAATGCATGGTTGTCTCCTACTAGCTATGGTATAGCCTTTTCCTACTTGCAAGGAAGGGGAAACAAGATAGAAGTTGTCCCATAAATATACATTAGCTCCCATACCATAAGTATTTTAAAAGTAGAATAAGGAAAAAGAAAATAATGGCTCAGCAGTGCTGCCTAAAGGAAATGAGAGATTCAGGCTTCTAGCACCTTAAGCTTCTTGTTACCTTTAATTTTGGTTTTTGCACATAGCCATTATCGTCTTATTAACTATTCACATCATGGCAGTGAAGTCCTACCTGTTGTTTTGACCAGACTTTGGAGGTAAGCAGCAGACGCTCAGTGATACTCAAGGCATGTGAATATGTAAAATTCCTGGGCATGCTGATACTTCAGAAAATAAAGAGCAATCTCATACCAGAAATTTAGCTGCTGATCAGTCCTTTCCTTGAAGGAGTTAAAAAAAATTAAACCTACAGTTTTGCAAGTGCCTGATGCTTATGTACAATAGTATCTGCAACACTGATTTGTCACCTGTGTGGGCTGAACATGATAAATTGCTTGCTTGCTAAAACTCAAGACTACTGACAAGGAATTTGGCCTCAGGACATTGTTTATTTCCTACAAAAGCTTTAGAAGGCCTTTGTATGCGCTTTGTCAATCAAACATGTGCCAGGAAATCAGTGTGCTGAATACTAATGAAGACACTAATCCTTTGAGAGGAATGTGTGCAGCATCCCCCAATTACATATCCACTACCTATGAGTCTGTTGAACTTGAGCTCCTAAATTGCACACATAACTGTCATCCGGGGCCCAACCCTTCCTTTCCTCTAAAAGGGGAAAAATCCTCTTTTACATCAATGGGAGGTTTGTCTGTGGAAAGATCAAGATGAGATTTTCAGGTAATAATTAACCATACCTCTTGGTTTTGTTGCGGTATCTGCTAGCCAATAGTAAAGGCAACGTAAGATTTTCACACCTGTTTGGATTATGTTCATGATAAATTTGAACATAGATAAGCAGCACAAAAGCCTTGCAATAATCCTACGATTAGAAAGTAGTCCTGCGCATCTGAAACAGATATTATGAAGACACATAACACAGCAAAACTGTGCAATAATCAGGAGAGAAGAAAACACATAGAAGGCATTGACGTGTGGCCTCCAAAACATCTTGCAAAACATCTCAACATACCAGAGATCGGAGTATGTGAGGGAGAGCAGGGAAGGAAAACCTGTACCACTAAAGCCCCTAATACTGTAAATGTCTTCAGATTAAAAATAACTCAATTTTAGGAAACTGAAGGACTGTTGATTGAGCTTTAATTAAGGTATTTTTTTTATTTTAATAATTTTCAAAATCTTACTCAAAACTGTAACTGCTATGCATCTCACATAATTAGAAGGTTGCTCATATTTCTTTTAAACACCTGCCTATGCAAAATTAAGCAGAAGAGAGGAGAAGCATCCTTCACAACATGGAGGGGGCAGACTACTGATGGTTAAGCAGTAAAGATCAGTAGAAAAGTTGAAATCATGAGGAACAAGAAATATTACCAGAAAAAAATGGGTAATGAAAAGCAGGGGTCGACCACAACAAGCAGCTTTAAACAAGACTGAGGTTGTGTAAGCCAGTTTATCACCCATTTTTTCCAATGTGCATAAGAAGCATGATAGAAGATGACAGATCTACTGGAGGAAATACGGATACAGACAAAGTTAAAACACCAGATCTCACTACTTGCATGCAGGAAAAGTCAGACACAGTCACACGTAGACACCCTTTCCAAAAATCAGGAAGGGGGAAAAACCCAACCAGAATGTTTTGGCCGTGTTCTGTGTATGTGCCTAGACAGAAAGAATGGTGTTTAAGCTGTTACTTATAGACGTGGGCAACTGGAAAGTAGGCCATTCTGGTAAGGGTAGTACAGAAAAGATAAAAAGTTACGTTGCTGTCTTGATAGGGAGGCAAACACTCTACGGGCAGAACAAAATCTTTATTATGATCTATGACTGAAGAAGATCCTGTTATATTAAAAGAAGTCAATGGACAGGGTGATGTGCCTTAGCTGAGATCGCTCTCTAATAAATATACTGTAGTAGAGCCTGGTATTATGAATCTCATGCCTCAGGAACACTTACATTAATAGTGTGAAATGTCAAATAGCTATCTGCCAGGTGTGAACCATTAGGTCTCTGTGATTTGGTGCACTCTGATACATCCATTTGACGTAGGGTGCAAATGTAATCAACTTTGATTATGATGTGCTGCTGTGGGCACTTTGGAAAAGGCTGATTTATTTTTAGATGACTGCATCTCTTGAACCATTAGAGCTCTCTTGCTGAAAATCACTTTGTGTAACTAGTATTGGAGGGCCATTGATACATAACAATCATGTGCTATTTCTACATCGGAGGCTTAAAACAGGCAGTATTGATGTGCTTTAATTTTTCTGAGGGCTCCACTTGAATAGCTTTTATAGTCATACAGGGTGGATACCTTATTAATTTACAGAATGCATCTGACCATTTAATATATCTTAAAAAAGGAAGGGAAATTAATGTAAAAAGTTTGGACCAAATGAATTCCTGCACAGATCCACAGATAACAAAGTTTTACCAGCAAATTGCTTGGCTTTATTTTGAAAGGACCTTGCAGCATTTTTAATAAAATGTTAGTGCCTTATTGGTGGATTACATAAGCAAATCTTGCTGCCCGGTAAATAGCTCATTAAAGATCCCACTAATGGACTCCACATCAAGTTGTGAACAGAAGATTGCTCAGGGTGTTGCAGAGTGTGCCGAAATTACTCTCTGCCAGCTACTGCAGTCCACCCATGCAGCTGGATCACAGGAGAAAATGGCAAGTAGACAGCTTTGAAATCACTATGAGACACCAATCTTTCTGCTTGGGTATAAGCTGCCTATGGCCATGAGCTCATCCCATGCTCTCAGCTTTCAGGACAGACCCGTTCTTAGAGAAAAAGGTGGTGGACACCTATTGCTATCTGTTCTTTGAGCCCTCCCCTTCTTCCATGCAGCCAGATCACAACAGGTATGAGTGTCATCATGTGGGGAGACAAAAATATTTGCTGTGCAAGTTGAAGGTCACTGTAAAATATTTATAGATCTATAAAAATGAGTTCACCAAAACAATCTCAGGCTTACTTTCCTTCTTGCTGAACTCTTCTGTAGCCAGCATTTCAGATAAAGACATAGCATTATATTACAATTAGATAAGTGATTTATGATTCCTGAACCAATAAAAAAATCCATCCTTTGTGCCAAACCAAAGATGATCATGAAGCATGTCCATCTTATCTGAAGACCTGAAAAATTAACAAAGAATTTTTCATCATAAGAAACCTAAGACCATCCTTCTCCTGCAAATAACGAAGCAGTACTAGAACAGATTTCAGTAACATTTTGTACTTCTCAAATATTCAACCCCTCCAGTTTACTCTTGCCGAGCACTGAGATACACCGGGGAAATGACACTGCAGACTCTTATCTGGTGGAAGAAAAGTCTTTCTGAGGCCTTTGACAGGATAAACTGAACTGTGTTTGGTAGAACATGCTGTTAGGAAAATTTACTCTCACTGAAAGCCAACTCAAGCTCATTATTTTTTTAAAAAAAAAATCACATTAGTACTAAGCGGAATACTCCAGAAATTGTTTTTATCCCTTTGTTATTGTTTGGTTTTCTTCTACTGTTTGCTTATAGTCAGCTTGCCTTTGCTACTCTCGCTGTGAGACTAGCGATGACTTTGTCCAAGGGCTATGATGAAATAGCAAGATAAAGCACATTCTCCAAGACCTCACAGGAGAAGACATACCTGGATGTGGGAACGAAAGTGTGATATGGTCAATCCTCAGAGCCAGAAGCTATCCAAGAACATTTTTGTGTACTGATATAAATTTTTCTGAGTCTGGTTTCTTCCTTCTGTGAGGAAGATGCTGTTGAATCTGCTTCCTCTTAAGTAGGTACTTGTAAAGAGACTGCTGTTTAACAACTATTTTCCCATTTCTAAACTTTCTTGCCTTTGTTTCATCTAGCTCAGCTCTCAGAGGATTTCCCTAAATTTCAGGGGGAAAAAGTGATAACAGCTTTTTGAACAGGTCTCAGATGTTTAGTCTGCTCATAATTCTTAGATCTCACTTTTTTAAACCAATTTAATAGCCACCCTCAGGTACTTATTTTGGTTGAGTTATTAATTCCTTCTAGATCAAGTCTGTGGACAGGGTCTTTGGGATTCATTATAAATTGTCTGCTGTTCTTTTTCAGGTCAGCTCTTGTTTTGTTTAAAGTAACACTTTGCACTGTTTCAAACAGTGGAAGTAGTTTAGTGTTATGAAAAATAAAACTATTTAAACACTTAGTCTGCCCCCTTACAATTCAGTGATCTGTACACCACTAAGAAAGAAGGCTGATCTTCAGCCTGTGTAAGAGGAAACCAGTGCCCCAACCAACTTCAGTCTGGCTGAGGAAGTGGCCTAATTGGACAGCTGGCACTTCTTCAATAAAATAGTATCCAGCTGACAACACTGTCCTACAGCTCAAAGCTGTTATCCTTTTTAATAGTTTCAGAGTTCTGGAGGTTCCAAGTTTTCAACCTAATTGTGATTCCTAATATGTTACAATGACAGAACAAGAGAGACAGGTTTTGGTTTTTTTTTCTTTTTAACACATCACCATTCACTTTCGCCTAGTGAACCCTTATGCTTTTCTTAGAAAGCTGTAACTGCAAGAATGCTGGATTTACTGCTTTGACGGCCAAAACCCAGCAGCTTCCTCAGACAAACTAAAAGGACGTTTGCAGCCCAGCATTAACTGTTGCTGCAGCTGGCTGCTTGGTACTCTGTTTCTCTGCCTGCCCAATTCCGTAGGGCTTCTCCAAAAGAGAAGTTTAATCCGAGATATAGATCCCTCATATTATTCAACAGTGAAAATAAGGCACATCTACTTAAAGTCAAGGAGTTTAAATCAGAGGCAATAAAAATGGCTCGTTGGTTGCCTAACACTGAGTGAGTTTGGCTCACAAGCCAAGAATTCAAAGGGGAAGATCACAGCATAAGTGGGGAGAGGACAGGAAGATTTCTTTACAGAGCCTCAGTGTAAAAACAGGCCTAAAAACACTGGAGGAGGAGGAAAAAGGAGAGAGGATAAGTGCTACCATAGTTTTTTGTCCTCCTGAAGTCATTAAATTTTCATTCTTGCACAACTCTAAATGCTGCTTTAGTTTAAGCTTTTATGACTTTGTAGAAGAGAGGGATGATGCACCAGAGGAAAAAAAAAAAGCCAAGTGTCCTCCATTGCCAGTTCTCTTAAAGTTCAGCATGTCAACATATAAACTTACAGGTATTAAAACAGTATCCCAAACAATCCGCTTCTAAGTATGTAATAATATATTAAACAGCACAACAGTTATTATCGAATCGTACTTAGTGAATAATTTTTGCCATGTAATTTGGGAAATAAGAGCTTGTAAATCAAATTAATCACAATCTCATGCTAAAAGTTGCTCTGGTTTTTACAAACAGCACAGATTTCCAGTTGTGTAGCTCTGAGAGTTGGCAAGTGATCCAGATATTGTAGATAAATCATATACAGAACAGGCAGTATTGATGTCCCCTGCTCATCTCAATTAAGAATTAAAACCTTGTTCATTGTTTCGAGTTCTTTCTCCATATTATTTACAAGCTGCATTTTTAAACTAACCTACACTCAAGCTTGAGCCCTCTTTGATCTAGGTCCTGCCCTATTTCCTGACACAGAGGTACAGTCACTAGCAACCAAGTTAACAGCACTCAACAAGTTATTGCTCATCACTAAAGCCATGGTGTCTGGCAATGTGTCTCTGCAACCTTCCACTATTAAGAAACAAAATGTTTTACTTACATATCACCAACCACCCCCAATTTAGGTTTCCAGCTGCACCACGCTAAAAGTCAGTGACACCAGTTTTCTAAAATCAACTGATAAAGAGTAGTCAAAACCTACTGCTAGTGGTAATCTGTATGCATAATTCCTAAATCAAGTACATACACTTTTCAAAGAGAGTGAGGTACAATTTACTGTCAATAAACAGGTCAGAATACGGATTTGAGAGAGCTCAAGTTATAAATCAGTGTCTGTGAAAGATGCCAATTAACATTCGGCAGAATACTGAGAAACTGTTAAAAGAAAACAAATGACGTGCTATGAAACCTTTAAGATGTCTTCCACATAGTCAAAAGTCCACTGTTTCCCATATGCAATATTAAGGGCAATGTTAAAGGCCCAATATTAAAACGAAAGGGGAACAAGCAGAAAGGACTCTGCTTGCATTCAGCCTTAAGCAGGAAACCAGAGAATCACGTTCAGTCTGGAAGCTCACCACTTACTGATCCCTGGCATATATTGAAGCCACGGCACAGCAATGCAAAATTCTCATTTCAAGAGAAAGACAAACAGTTCCACCCTCAGAGGTCAGAATGCTTACAGTTTGCAGGGCTGAAAAATAAGTAAAAACCCTAGTATTCTTGAAACGGTCTGTTGTTATTCCCAGTAACACCTGCATGCCTCGCTTGACTCCAGCTGGCTACATGTGGCAGCCAGCCCATTTTCTGAAGACAGTATTATGATCTCCATTTTGCAAATGCAGGACCAAGCCAGTAGAAGATTAAAAAAAGAAATTAAAAAAAAAAAAGAAAATCAGTTGTCTGGCATATAGGAAGTGCATGGATGAGGTGGCACCGAACTCAGATGGGAAGAGACAAAGTGCTGTTTCAAGTTTCAGGCTGCAAAAATATTTGGCAGTGTGGCTATTCGGGGTAGAGAAGTGAGATGGGGTAGAAAAAAACTATATAGTTTTCATTAAAACCAATGTGAAAACAGGTGATGTTTGTGCAGTTGGTTTTTTGGGGAGAGAATTTCCAGGAGCAGAGTCACAAAATTGGAATAGTAAAGTATCCCATGAAGTTCGACCCAGTTCCAAAGTTTTAGAACTTCTCCAGAAGAAGGTGCAGAATTGTGCCACATTCTTCAGCAGGTAGAAAACGAATCTGGACTCAGCCTTTTGGCGACACTGATGAGTCACAGTGCTCACTACAGTATCCCCTTATTGAATAATGAGTTTCAGGGCACTGTTCCATTTTCTTCTCTTTAGAACACTTCCATCATGAAATTATATATATATATATAAAAAAAACCTTATTGACAGAAAAGAAAAAAAAAAAAGGGCCATAATAACTTCTTTAGTTGATGATTTAACATTAATGTGGGAAGTAAGATACATGGGCTGAACTATATTTACAAACTAGAAGAGCACAGCTAGACAGATTTCCAGTAACACATCTCAGTGTGTCCTGTAGCTTGGTAGCTAAATTTATTACTGGCAATTTTTTTTTCATTTTTTTAATTGATTACTTTATATGAAAGGGCTTCTTTTAAGGGGGGGGGTGTGGGGATTAAACAATTGTCAATCCAAGAAAGCAAAGTGAGTAACGCTAAGGCAGATCAATTGAAATACCCGATTTGGCTCTTAACTTTTGGATTCCTTGTGCCCCAACAGAGGGGCACAAATGAAGAGGAAAAAGAAAGATTGAAGCCAGATAAGGGAACCAGAGACATCAACTGCAATACTGTTATTACGTTACTGAAAAACTGAAATTTGGTTTAGCAAAAAGAGATCTTTCTTTAGCAAGGCTTTTCCTTCTTCATATGCAGTCAAGTGATGCATGTAGACAATTATTTAGCCCTACCCCTGTACTGCAGATAAACAGCTCAAATAAATACTTTTGATACAATAAAGTACAAAGATCTGCTGAGTGATACAAAAAACCCACATTGCATAAAAAAACATGTAACAAAAGTAACATAAAAGGTCATGACTAGGAAAAAAACATGGGAAATGTTTCTATGATAGAAGGATGTTACCAATGGTACTTTCCTAATGGGTCTGTTCAACACATCCAATATTGCAAACTTTACCTATGGTACAGCATTTATTTGGGTTAGCCAAGACTTAAGAGACTTATGAAGAACTGCAGTCTTTTACAATACTGAATATTGCTGCTGTTCTCAATGCACTTAGAGTGTAGGTGACCAATCCCAAAACCATGCAGTTTGAAAGGAACTTTAAAATCACCTAGTTCAGCCCCCCACATACGTAACTTCCCTATGTTAGATTGCAGTATGCATGATATAACACTAACCCAAATATATAAAGATTGAAATGCTAAGAATTCAGATAGTTTCTAGAACAGCACATTGGGGGAGGGAGAAAAATATTTGGGATGCCTGCCTAAGCATCAGTTTGTGAGTTTTGTAGCCTGACTTTTCCTTTATTTCTTTTATTGTTTTTCTTTCCTTCTTCTCCCGTGTTGCCACCAATAAAGTAGGGCTAGGGTCCATAAAATTAAAGCATGTGACATCTTTGTTGGGAAATGCTTCAAGAAAGCAGTGGTGAGAAGGGAAGGAAAAAGGAGATGTCCATCTACCGCTCCCCCTGCCCCCCTTGGGCTCAGAAATACCTCACTCCTAATAAAAAAAAACAAATGTCACTTGAACAGAAGCACAGTGCAGTAATGCTGGTCCCACCCTGTTGTCCAAAGTCACTGAAAGTGCAGAGGGCATGCAGATTTAAAGGTTCATTGCCTCTGAAGTTTTAGCACGGGGAGAGAGAGGACACGACCTACAGACAGCTTTCTGCCAGGATTAATAAGAAAGATTCAGTCAACATGAGATTCATCCTTCACTCACAAGAATTTTGTCCCACAAGAATTTTGTCCCACGCCTGTGACTCTATTCAATATCAAAATCAAATCACCTCTGGGACTGACTACCCGAATCTCCTTCTGGGGCAGTTCAGAATGGTTTTGCCCTATACCAGGTAAATTCATGCACACACGTGTACATATACAGTCCCTTAATATGAAGTTTCCCGAGTGTCATTAGGGCTACTTGTCTGCTTGGAACTAGGTTCAAATGCTCTGCTAGAGCAAGGTTAGATTACCGAGCATTTTATGAAATAATTCAGTGTATAAGCAACGTACAAACTAGGACTTATCTGAACATCACATCAACCAGTCTAAATATTTGGTTCAGAGTTCATAAGCTCCTGACAGCAGAGTTATGGTCCTTGTTTAATATACTTCTGCACATTATAAAGGAGTATTAACAGTTACAGTGCTATATAAATGATAAATGATGACACAGAACACTAACTGCCCATATTTATGCCAACTTATTTAGTCAGGATGAACAAGAACGATAACTTTAAAAAAAAATTACTGAATATATGTAATTATAATGAGCTATTCACAATCAAAAACATGTCCTTATTAAAATCTGTCATCTAAACCCATATTTATTTTTCCCTCTTAGAAAAATATTTACAGTTTTTGACAGTTAATTCCCCATTTATAGATTATCAAGCTGTGTGACCACTCCAAAGCCTGTAGCTAAATACAAGCAGCAGAATTCTATACAGAAATATTTGGCAGTTCCAGCGAACGCACAAATATAAGGTGGATATGAAAACAAGATGGTTACTTTTCCTTTTCTACCCTTCACAGTCTGGGATTCAGAAGGTGCACAGAAAAGATGAGAGCATGGTTTAAGCACAAGAGAGAAAACTCACTTTTTCCCTTCATTTGCCAAGGAGTTTTCATTCAACTTAGAGCAAACCACTTAATGAGAAAACAGAAATGAGAAAACAGAAATAACACTATTCCCCTACTTTTTTGTTTGTTTGTTTGTTTTGTTTAATTTACTGAAAATATGAGGCACTCTGCCCACACCATAGAAATACGAATGAATTATACACTGGGAATTCATTCTACCATTACTAGTTTCCATTTTTTCCTTAATTTCTTAATGCAGCCCCTACAGGTCTGGTAATAAAAAGTGAAAAGGGACAGAGCCGAGCAAAAAGGGAAACTGTGATAAAGCACAGCAGCTGCAAAGGTGAACACGGTGGTCTGGCTGCTGCAGGTGACATTATTAATTTACTAAAAGAACGGAATTTACAATGGAAATAAGGAATCATCTATCATCTCTGCATCATTCACCAGCTGAGTGTTACCCTAAATGGTGGGTTGCTAATTTTAGTTAATTGTTGTAAGGCATCTGCCCAGAAGGGCTCAGCTCAATGGCAGCACCTGGCTTTCAGTGAGGTTCTCCTTTTTAATCAGGTTTGCCAGCTAGTTTAAATCGAGGCACAAGGAGGTCAAGTGACTTGACCAAGAGCAGGCTGCAAAGTAACAGCTCTGTGTGGACGTGAAGCCAAGACCTCCCTGGCTAGCTGAGTTCAGTCTAACCTTCATTTGCTCCAAAGCATTTTCTGGGTGGCACAGGGAGCTCACATACTCCTTTCCCAGTTATTATGTAAAATCTCAACAGAGGACTATTTTGCATGCTTGGCAGTACGCTGAGCTGTGACTTAAGAATGAGTGATAATCAAAACGGTTCCTAAAAAATGAGATCACCCCTGCTCCCGTACTCTTAGTTCATCATTCCCTGCAATGGGGGAGGTTAGGAAAATTCTGACCTGCCAGGGTTCTGACACTCATCTTCCTCGATTCCCACAAAGAATAAAAAAAAATGCAAGAAGTAGCATTTCATAAGCTAAAATCCCATGTTGTTTTAGATCTACTGTTAACACATGTAGTCGCCCAATAATTTTTTAATCTACTGCTTCATGATGTAGTGTACCTGGTAGGATTCTTAGTCAGGCAAAGACTTGCACTGGCCTTGTTAGAGCTTTCACTTACAGGGAGTGCCCCAAAGCAGACCAAAAGCCTTTAAAATCAGATATAGCTTGGATTTATTGAAATTAAAATCAGGATATTTAATTCTTTAAGTACAAACTTGAAGTGACTACACGGAACCACACCAAAATGAAGGCATTTACAAACAACTGCTTTCCTGCCCACTGGGTCCTTCCAGACACACCCCTCCTTTCGGGCTTGTTTTGAGCCGACTTAGCAACTTTTTGAGCCGCAAAATCCATTCACATTCTTAGACAGTTTCTTCTGTCTCTTTTGAGACCTGGTTATCTGTTTCTTACATGAACAGGATACTACCAAGTCGTCAGCCTTTGCTATTTCTCCCAGAATATTAAAAAATCCCTAAACCAATCTCCCTGCAAAAAAGGAGACCTACTCCACTTACCTTAAAGGCAAGTAGCATAGGTATTAACAATCTGCCTGAGATTGTTTCCTCATGGGCTCCTGAAGAGATACATAGTGTTTGATTCTACTACTGCTTGAAAATATTTACAATTCTAATTTACATTTCTAAGAGTAATAAAAAATATTCATGTGCAGATTGATTCGGGCATTTATTCTTACTTTATTTGTGATAAGAGTGGATTTATCTATGCTGTTAATTATTCATTTTATATCTATAAGACTTTGTGGAGATGTATATCTAATGTAGAAAACCTAACATTAACTTTACATGAACCTTAATTACAGCTTGAAGATAAACATTACTTATTTTCATTTTTCAAATATGCTTTAGCTACACTTCAGCATATTTAAAGTCCCACTATTAACAGAACTGATCTGAAAGTACATTGGAAGAAGGATTATATTTTATTAATACAACAAAAATGCATATTTATAGTAGAACACATTATAAAGTGCAACTCAATTGCATCTAAATAATACCCATAGTACATCTGCCCAGGTTTGGCTTTCCTGAGAAGAGTTCAAAATATTCTGTCTCTCTAGCAAAGTGACTGACTGATCATTTTCATATACTTTATTGTCTATGACAGTATACTTCGAATAATTCAAAACTCAGAAACTAGTCCTTGACAGTGCTTCAACATTTACTGCTTATTATTCACCACCGACACAAACAAACTGAATGGTAGTTTAGAGGTAACCTGTGCTTAATGGCTATTTTTGTTGCATTTGAAACACTACTCTTCCCCCCCTCCTCTGTTAAATAAGTACTCTGATTACTGTACCAAAAATGGCAAATGTGCAATGGCATTATATTACACATCAAATTAAACACCTACAAACTCTAGCTGCTTTATTTAAAAAAAAAAAAAAATAAAAAAAATTGTGCCAGAAAAACCTTGGGAAAAAATTCTCAGCTACTGGTCTTATCAAGTACAATTGAAACAAGTAAATCTTTCCATGATACTTCACTCATCTGAGTGCTTTTTGAACACTTAGCTAGTTCCAAAACTAATTCATTTGTTTTATTTAATGCTTTTTACATGCTCAAAGACTGAGGAGACTTTGATAACTGAAAACAGGCTGATATGTATGTACATATTTAGAATATTTGAAAGGGTACGTGGAAGATCAAGTGCCATGGTACGATAAAAGGCTTCAGTGTTTTTTCTCTTTAGGACTCATGAGCACAAGTTTGGTCAAAGCACCCCCTTCTGGTAGAAATCCGTAAACTGGGTGTAGATTCGGTAAAAATGTTAATTTGCAGTTTATTTATATACACAGAATCTGGTTGTAATGCTCTTTGGCAGGCTCAGCTTCCTCTAAATTCTGAAAAATATGGGGAAAATGTAAATGTGATCATATGTGCATATATGATTATCAGATGGATTTCAGATATTTTTTGACCTTTTGCTCCCTGATAGTATCTCTCACGAACATGTCCTGTAAAAAAAAAAAAGCCATGAAATATTATATTTCACAAGAATTGTAACTACTCAAACTTTAAAAAAAATTGGGCTCTTTTTTTTTCTAGGAAATCTAGCTCACTGAAAGAAGAAAATTATTTTGCTTGTATTTAGAACTCATTTTTCAGTGAAAATTAAATTGTTGGCATCTTCCTAAAGCATTTCTTCTGTAAAAATAGAAGCAGTATGTTGCCTAAATTATCCTAAAGATGAAAATATTATGCAGTCTCTACACTACTGATGAATATGATCAAGTTATAATGCTCATTCCTAGTACTTAAAAAGAATCTTTACTTTGATTCTGACCTTACAGCTTTTAAAGTAATTTTAAATAATTGCCAAAGCTCTTACCTTTTTTTCAAATGGAAACCTATTTTTGTGTTTTTCAAAAAACAACTACTTATACTGCAGGGGCTATTTGCATTTGCAGTAACTTATTTCCACGTGTGTGTGGTCTGTTGCATTCAAAATGCAGAAGAAAGATGAGAAAGCAGAAGATCCTAATTCAGCTTCTAGTGAATTCTGCAAGAGTAGGAAAGAGCCTGACGAATAGTTTTTCTTGGGTCTCTTGACAGAAGCCTTCAACAACAGAGCAAAAAAGGGCCATACAAACCACTGCCATTACCTGCAGTGCCAATCAGCAAAATAGCAGAGAAATGGGGCTGGATGACAGTGCCCACCCTGACCCAGCCAGGCGGAGCTCAGAAAATATAAACCACTGCTTCTCTTGAGGAATTGTGCTTGATTATTCCAGAATTATCATTCTTCTCTGAACTATGGCATGATTCTGTCTCACCTTTTACACCACAAGCATACCTCATGCAAGATATTTAGGTGGCAACTGATACACACAAGACTTACATGTTATTAAGTGAAAACAAACCAAGGCATAGCCAGTCAGATAAATCAAGTGATGAGGAAGGTTAAGACATAGAGAAAAAAAATCTCCCTGTTGACTTCATATCCGTAAATGTTGGTGAGGCTGCTTTGGGAAGCAGCCTGTGCAATAGGATGGCACTACACCATCTTGTGTCAAATGTCACCTTTCAATCCAAGTCAGCCAATGAAAAGGAGGTTAAACAACAACTCCTAGATTGATTTTAATATTAAGACTAAGTATCTGATAGTGATTAAAGCATCGGCCCATATTGCAGGAGACTGAGTAACAGTCAGCTTTACTTTTACCATTGAGGTAGACCTCTTGAAATACGGCAATACAGTTGAAAGTAGTACATCACGATATACTTAATTTGCAAAGAACACAAGTCAATAAAAATGAAAGTGTACTCAGCCATAAGCCTGCTCCACCCAAGCTAGTAATACGTACAGATAAAACTGTTCAATTTGGGGTACCTTTATTGGGTTTAGATACTAAATTATGCACCTTTTCAGTTAAAAAAAAGGACAAGTATGAAAGTGCTGAAACAGAGATGTCCCTCCACTGGCAAAAATGAGCCTGAGGGGTGACCGAAAGATCAGCCAGCACTTTTTTCAGTCCAGCAATCAATTCAAATGGTCTTGCTGAGAGGAGAGTTTCCTTGAGTGCAGATGTTAGGTAAAATGTGATACTGCCACTGTCTGCCTGAGGAGCAAGCTGTCTTCTATAGGCAAACATCATTTCATTTTGGGGGTAATATCAAGAAGTTCTGCTTTTTTCACCTCAAAATAAGTGAATCCCCCATCAGAATTTCTCCAAGAAGCCATCTTCAGAGCTAGTGATTTCTTTCTGAAATCGCTAATATCAGTCAGAGATATTTCATTAAGATACTGTAGGAAAATAAAAACCCTGACTTTTTTAATGGAAAGTCTCTCCAAAATATTCCAAGATGTGAACCCTTTGATTCCTTTAATTTAAATTAAGGATGAAGATGACGCTAGCTTCTTCTGGTCAATCAGATTCCCCAAATCAACCTGAAATAGCCTAAATGGCTTTGAAATTCATAACAAGCACTTATGTGGAAGTAAAATCATTAGAAAACCATCCAAAAACATGAATGAACAATATTTTATTCCCAACAACTCTCTCTCCTTTTTTTTTTTATGTTTCAAAACCAGGGTCTATCCAAAGTTCTACTTTTAAATAGGATTTCGTATATGAAACTTCTGGCTAAAGTTTAGCATTAACAGGATAAAGAATGTCATATTTTTACATAGAAGGTTCCCCTGCCAGCAATACTCTCCTCTACATGTCATGCATAGGCCTCTTACCAAATTTATTGTATGAGTAAGCCAGCATTTTGAGCAGCAGCATCTGACAATGCCAATGTATAGTTTTGTATCTGCATGTTCTCTTTCTCTTTGACAAAGTGTAATCCCATCGTGCCGTTAGAGAAACCATTTCCAGTTCATTCCATGCCATACAACTATCTGTATGTTTTCTGGAAAAAGTAATGGTTATGCTCCTCTTTCTTTATGCATAATACTCTTAAGTCTGTTAAAATCATATGCACTAATTAATTAAAAAAAAAAACACGAAAGTATCCATACTTTTGGCAGTTTGGATATGAACGTTGGCAAAAGTATCTATAAAAAAATTCTTTATGAATGAGGGAACTGAAATTATCCTGTATATAAACCTGTAGGCATTTATCCCCTGTAGGGATCTTGAACAGGAAGGACTTAACAATAGCAGTATTTTACGGTTCCTAGTTCAAAAACCTTTTGACAAGCATTATACCTTTAAAGAGGATAAACTAAGGTGGAGTTTATGACCAGCGTTGTTTCCATTGCACATATTAGCAAAGTGCGAATCACAGCCTGTGCCCTAGCTTCTTCTCTGAGATGGGAGAAGTTTAACAGTGCTGCAGAGGTGAAAAACCCAGCTGGCGGGGAACCAGCCTGTGCAATTCGATAGCCGTACCCAACTGCGCATCCCCAGCAGCATTGACAGAGCTCTGCAGAGAGATCAGTGAAACCACGCGCAGCACAGCATCAAGGTTATGACAATGCATGCTTTCTAGGAGGAACCTGTCTCAGCAGTCCTACATTTCAACGTGTGCCTGGAACTGCGTTTCCTGAACACGGACTGCCAGGTATTACGGTACCAAAGGACCCATTCAGGAAATACCTGAAAGGTTGATGCAATCGACGTCCAGAGCAGGGAATAAAGTATACAACCGCCACTTTATTTTGCTTTAGACATGGGAAATTTATTATGGAGCTTATGGGTTATTTCTAAGGCTGTGTGAAGGACATATACACAGGACCCGTTCTGGAGCCTTCTCAGGTTAGGGGGATAAGTTTCTTGATTTCAACAAGTTTTGGATGAGATGCTTGGTTTCCCTGTGCTGCATATACATTCACCAAGTACTGATATTTTCATATGTGTCTCTGGACTGGCAGACACAGGAAAATGCCCTGTAATTTTTATCATGAAATGAGCAGGAATGCTGTTGTAGAATAAATGCAGAATTTCTTAACTGGGAGAAACTGCCATTGAAAATGCACGGATATAATTTGTCAGCCAGTAACATGGAGGCTTAAGTGCATTGAAAGAAATATGTAAACCCAAATAAGACTCAAATACTTAAAAGAGAAGTTTTCTTCAGACATATCTCAAATCCTCTCCATTCGTTCTAAAAACCTAGTCACCTTGAGGGTCTCCAGAGTGGATGTAATCAGGTAAATGCGGAAAACCACACCAAAGGGCAAATACTACTCCAAGGAGATACTACATACCAAGATGTTTTAAAGCTGTTGTTTTTGGAGAGAAAAGGATGTTTTCTACAGGCTGTGTTCAGTACAGCATCAATAGAAGTATCTGATGATGCCATTTGCATTAGACTTTCTTCTATATGTAAATGTAATCAAGCTGCATTGTATAGGGCTAGATTATTGTTAATTAGCATTTGCTGAGCATTTTTCTAATACATCATCTCAAGTGAACTTTAAAGATTATGAAGTTATTTGAGATCTTTTAGCTCACTGAACTCAACCACGGAATAACTTCATGTGTAGTAAATCCACTCAAAGTAATAATTGGCAATAAAATATCTAAAAAATCTTGTGCTTTCATAAGGTAGCCTATCACAGTATAAATGTTTAGCAAACAGAAATACTGAAACGAAATGTTACTGCTGAATGAAGTTTCCATATTTTCTAACAGTAAAAATCCATCTAATGGGTCTGTATTTGAGCAGTCGGCGCTTTTACTCATTGCTAGTGAGCATTTTCAGGAGGAACTTCTGCATTCAAACACAATGCTTTCACTTCCATATATGAAAAGTCATTTTTCCCTTTGAAACGTTCCCTAGCATCTATTGTTATAATCTTAGAGGAGCTTGCTGCAACATGGTGAACACAGAGGACAGACGCCGATAAAGAAATCAATGTTTCTGCTTTCTCATTTTTGCTACTGATCTGCTCTGCAGCTTGCATAAACCAGGTCACAACTGTGACAGTTTCTCCCACAACCTTTTTCTTAAAGTGTATTGTTTAAAAGCTCAGTGGGTGTTCAGGGCGGAGCAAGACAGGCTAGAGATGAGCTCAGCTCCGATTTACGTCTCCTTCTTTACCTGGCAGGCCCGTCTGCCTCAATGGGACAGGCACATGCACACATTGGCACAGACCTAGAAAGCCAGTGAGAGTGGAAGCAGACCCAGAGCAAAGCAAGGTACAGCTTATGTCCTGTAACTGCGATTCCTCTCAGGTGAGGAAGTTATTTTCAGCACCATGAACTTTATGGGTGGATGAGGGAAGTGCTGTACCACTGCCATCAATATTGAGCTTGCTAACCCTAGAACAATTAATTTTATCCTTCTTTTGAGGTGTCAAGATTTAGTTTTGCTAATTTTATTCCTGCTAAGAAGCTTGGAGGTGACCTTGAACTTTGCGGTGAGAAAAGCAATGCACAGGTAAACCAAAACAAGGCATGCTAGTGCAGGAGGGATGTTTTTCTTCACCTTAATTTTTACAGCATAGGAAACCAGGGGACTCAGCTTACTGAATATATGCCACAGTAAGATATGTTTCAAGTACACAGTAATTATGATGATAATGATAACAAAAATGCATGTCTCAGCTTAGACCCCCAATCAGTAAAGTTTGAAACTATATATAACTTGAAGCATCCATATGATCCCACTGAAGTAATATACTTGATTAACTATCAGGTTGAGCTGGGGTCACAAACAGCTCATAAATTTAGTACAGGAATTTTTGCTGAAACAATGAACTTCAAGTGAACATTAGAAATTATTTATGGAAAGGGAATTTTAAATTCAGATTTATAAATCTGTGCATAGGAAGCTGCTGAGAAACTAATAAATCTTTAAATAAGAGAACAGAAAGATATGATGTAAATTATCCAATTTCAAGTATTAAGTAATTACGAAGAACTATGAATTACATGAGCCTATGAATAGCTACCAGTGGAGAAGTGTTTCTAATAGTGTTCAGCAAATGCTTTTTCTTCAATAATTTAGACTTCACAGTACTCTCCTCTCATTCCTTCCAGAGACCAGAGAGATGAAGAGACAAAATATGTTGAATAAGTTATTAGAATTCAATTAGTTTACTAGGCATAGTAGTTAGCAATGTAACCAATTTGTTTAACAGTTAAAAACAAACTGTTAATGAGTATACAATTTTTCTTTTTTTCTCTTAATGTTTGATCCCTTCCCCCCCCACCCAGTTGCTGACCCCAGCTATTGTAATTTCATAACCACAATAACTTTAATAGCTCTGTCTTACTGACTTGCTGCTAGGTTTTTTTGTTGGTTTGTTTGTTTTTTTTCTCCTAGAAGGTCTGGTTTGCTGAGAAATCATTGTATTCGTTGACTGTCTTAGGTAACATCGTCATGCATTAATAATCATCACACCTTCATCTTCTTTTTCCTTTTTTTCATTTATTTTTCCTGAGGGCACAGAGGAATTTCTCTTTTTTTAAACCTCTCTCCCTCTCCAAAATAAAAAAAAAAAAAAAAAGGAGGGGGTAAATTTTGTGTTACTTCTAGAAATTACCTAGATTCCTTATTACATGCATATATTCTATCCTCAAAATAATTGTTTTCCCTAGCACTGCATTCTTTACGCTCTGTTTTAAAACCAGCACAAGATGTACAAATCCTCTAATTTTGTAAACTCCTCTGATTTTGGAGGCACTGTTCTTTATCTCCCTGTAGTGGAGCAGGTACATCTGTCCTAAGCGGGGGCTGTGCAGAGCCACTCACCCTGCTTTCCCTGGCTGAAAGATTAGATGAGGTCGTGGTGTATTATATTACACACAGGAATGCCAGAACCTCTTTTGCCCTCACAAGTCCTGGAGTTTTGGTGTTGTTCAGCTCCCCGTGACATGTGAAAGATGATGCCACCTGTAATCTCTCCCAGCCTTTCATAGAATCATAGAATTGTCTAGGTTGGAAGAGACCCTTGGGATCATCGAGTCCAACCATCTACCCTACTCTACAAAGTTCTCCCCTACACCATATCCGCCAACCCCACATCTAAACGCCTCTTAAACACATCCAGGGATGGTGACTCAACCACCTCCCTGGGCAGTCTATTCCAATGCCCAACCACCCTTTCTGTGAAAAATTCTTTCCTAATGTTCAGTCTAACACATGATCTAAGGCAGCCTGCCTGTGGAAGGAAGAGCTATGCCTAAGGGCAGCTTAGGGAAAAGTCATACCCCCTCCTCTTTAAAACAGGGAATGTATTGTGAATTGGAAATGGTTAGGAATTTTGCAACTAAACAGGTTTTCGTTGGAAAATGCTGATTTGTTGAAGTCAAAACTATATTCAGGAATGAATTAAGAAGATATGTGTACGAGAAGTACACTGTTTCTTGGGAAATTTTTGTCAGAAGAGGTCTCCAGACCAGGAGGGAACTTTTAGTCAAAGGTGTTTGCTAGGTCCTAGCTATTAGGTAAGAGAGGAGGCATTCAACTCAGATTTGCAGGGTCATTGAATCTACTGCAGGCTGATAGCTGTCCTACACACCTCATTATGGAGTCTGGTGTTCTAGATCCCATTCTGGGTTTGTGAAGTTATAATTTGTTATACAAAGATTAACGGTGTTATAAAGAGAGCTTGACTCTGTAGACAGGTGACAAAGATGTCTGCCTGAGAAGATATCCAGTCTTTGTTCCGAGTACAAGCACAACAAAGATTTAGTATCCCAGATGAGTGTTGTAACCACTAAGCTATCAGTTATTCCTGCTTAAAAATGTCACATTTTCCAAAATGTCTTTGTTTTTCCCTCAAAAAATTCTGAAGCCATCAATACCTCACAGAACATAATATTTGATTTTTAATAAGCCCTGACAGAAATCATTGCCTCATGGCTCAGATCATCTAGGTTGGAGATTGTGTAGTGAAGAGCAAAAGGCACCTTGAGGAAGAGTCTTCAAAAGGGCACAGGGCTTTTATCTCTATTTTTCTGGCTGGCAGAATCTACTACTAAGTTGCGCTGCCTTTCCATTGAAATCATACTAGATCTCATAGTGTGCAAAACCACCTCCCAAGTGCACCCACTTTCCACTTTAATTATCACTTCCTGCCTCCCAGGTGTCCCTACTCCTATCATTACTCTGTCTCACCAGGAATTTTCTCTTGTCAAGGGAAAGTATCGCAGTAAGTCCTTTCTGCACTGGACCTTGCCTCACGTCTCTGGTTTAAGAAGTTACTGTGCTACCCATCTGAGATGGATCAAAAGCGTAAACCAGATGCACTTCAAGGGTTGACGTTTTCTATGGAGTTTTTTATACATTACCCCTGAAACATTTTGTGAAGCATATTATCTTCTCTCACTTTTCCAGTCGCCTGCCTTTGACTATTTGCAGAATGTTTTGTAACCCTTCCATAGCACAGAAAGTCTGATCTTTTCTAGTCAGCTAATGACGTGCTTCTTTCTGGTATTGGTGGCAGTGGGATAAAAGAGACTAAGTTCAACCTAAAAGCTTAGAGTAAAAATGCCGTTTAGTAAGTGCATATTTAACTCTTTTGTCTCAATTCTGTTTTCAACCACCCATGCAGAAGATTCCTTTTCTCCATAAAAGGCCCTACCTCAGTAAGCCAACATGTATAAGGCCTTAAGTAAAAGTTTCAAAGTGTCTGCGACTTCCTTGCATTAGGTAACATCAGAACTTCATTTCACGGCCATAAAGGGACAACTAAGAATCGAGGGCAAGTTTTAAGAAAGTATTACAACATATTTGAATTATTCAAGTAATAATGACTGCAGAAGCAGTAGTCTCCACAGGCTTTCTTCTCCAATTCAGGGCAATTTCTGAACCTAAGTGGAACTGAGCTCTTGTACTTTCCTTTATTGTTTTAGCTCTCGCTTTTGTAAGCATTTCTGTGTTACTTTTGGTGAAAACTGAATCTCTTCTTATAGCAACTCCAGCTATGAAGTACATGCTTTGCATGTCTTTTCCAGTCACCCTCCTTCTACAGTACTTTCTGTTCTAGTTTTTGTTGAGAAGGAAGAGGAAATTTCTAAACACAAAGACAGCTAAGCTTTGCAGTAGATTTCCTGAAGACACCCCTGAACCTGTGGTACAGAATTTTGTAAGAAAAAGCTTTTAAATATTTATCAGGAATGATGCAGTCCTGGTGCAGGTGGACAGAAAAGCAGGTTTCATGAGGACTGTACCTGTCAGTCCTAATTTTTAAACAATTTACTTTCATCAAGATCTGGCTCCATACATTCAGTACGTTTGTCATATCTCCCTACCCCCTGTATGTCCCGACAGCCAAAATAAGTGACTTCAATGATTCAGATCTCCCTTTTGTGCACTTTGTTCCATCCTTCTGCTTTTGCCAAATCCATTAGTCCTAAACTTTTTTCCCTACATCAACATTACTTCATTGTCTTTTATTGCATTTTTTTGTTTGTCCTTTCTGTATAATGTTAACCGTTATCACCACTTAAATATTAGCAGACTTGTCTTGTGAATTTGTTTTATACCCTGTTTTCTGATTGCTAAGCTCACATCCCTCACTTTTTTACGCATACTTTGATTGCGGTTCTTCTTTCTTTGTATCTGTCCACCTAGCTAGAAATTGCCTTTTATTTCTTTCTTGATTTAAGTAACTGCAGTTTCTCTGAGCATTCCGCAACACAGCTGAGCACATATTTAGTTTTCAATAGTTTTAAATGTCCTTGAATTCAGTTTATATAAGCAAACCCTCAACCTTTATTAAATAGAAATGATCTTGAACAATAGTTTAAGATTGAGCATGTCTATAAGCATTCTGCAGAATCTGAACCATAGGATTTAACTTTTATTTTCCCTTAAAGATTTAGATTAAAACTTTATGTAGTAAGCTTGAAATACGATACAATATTTTTTAGGACCCTATTTGTACATCTAACCATAGTTACCTAATGCCATTGTTCAGAGACAGCCACCCTGGATTCACAGACAAAGGAGACCTAGCGCAGACCTCCTCTTCCGTAGCAACAGCTGGATGTCTACATGCATCTCCAGTGGCAGTACACACTTTTATTTTTAGACAGTTTCACCCACAGCATCTTTGGTTGTACCTGTTTACAAAGTGTTTTTCAACACTTCTATTAGTGCCCTGATTAAAAAANTCTAGTTTCAAACACCTGCAAAAGTCAGGAAGGTCTCAGTTGTAGTATTGATTTAGGCCAATACTTAGGCCAGAAGCACTGTAGCCCATATTCATTTATTAAATCAAAACGCATTCTTTATTTGTCTTCTAATAGAAATAACCATGCCAAAGTGATACAAAGGTGCCTATAACCTTGTCTGAATTCGACAGCAGACGTCATTATGGAACTTCACAGCTAATACCAAGCATATTGCTTCCCCAGGATAAAATTCATTCCTCCATTTTGCCCAGTAGTATTTTTTCCCTGTCTCTTACACAAAGGCATGTTCCAGATGGCCCACACTTGGCCATGCTGAGGGAAATAGATGGCAAAACAGAAAAAAAACATGGGTCTATAGAAGATCCCAAGCTATATTTCTATGAAAATATCTCAACTATGAAAATGTCTCAACCAATCTTGAACACTTTTTCAATTAAAGTGAAAGTAAGGTTCTCTACTTTTCTGGGCCAAAGGCCTGTCTTTACTGCATGATATAATCAAATTGTTACTTGACAACCACTACATGTAAAGATATTGTATGGACATGCCAGTTACAGAATGGGAGCTCTTTTTCCTGATTTTGTTTAATCAATTATAATCTTAATCCATACAGTGGAGTATAAAGACTCTTCTGGAACAGATAATGGATGTGAGATCTATACTGAATTAAGAATTCAGAATTATTTTAGAATAACTATTTCAGTACTTTTCTAAGAGCAGCCAAACATTTGCATTTTTCCATTTCTAAAATACCTTATAGAAGTATTCACATTCCTGGAAAAAATCCTTTTGGGCAAAAGTTTTATGGTTCAGAAAATTTGAATGAAAGAAAAAAACGTCACAGAAATGCAAAATCTTTACCTAACTTAAATAAAAAACATTGCTTAGTATAAAAGAATATTTGGCTTTATTTTTGGATAATACAAATATTTGTTACTATTTTAGTGTTATATAATCTTCCACTGCTTTCCTCTATTTTAGAGTAAATTTCGTAGAACATTAGAAAACATTATGGTGCCTTTTAGACAGTATTGAAGAAACAATAAACTTAGTGAGGTTATGTATGCCTAAACTGTATCCAGTTATAGAAACGAATGTTAAAGAATGTAGTCATATACACGCACAAATTTCAGCATATTCTTGTTGCAAATTCCAAATTTTATTGGACAATATGCTTTTAAGAACATATTTTCTTAAATACCTGCTCTCAGTTACATCCTTTCTGCGTGAAAAATTCTATTTCACTGCTGTCAGAAAGGTAATTGTGTCTCTTACAGCCTAAGGGCTCTACTCTCTTCTTCCCACGCTGATATAGCTCTCATCCACATGAATGAAACTTATGCACACACGGGGCAAGAAGAATTGAACTTTTTTCTGCCGTGCCTGTGGTATGTATGTATTCCTCCCCACCCCCGCCTTGCAGGCTAAAGGGAGCTTCCACATGTCCTCCTTTCACCTGCAGACCCACTGTGAGACCTTCACTCTCACAATGTGGGCAGGGGGGGTTGGTTCTTTTTAATTATTTGTTATGCACTTAATACAAAATGAAGGTTAATAAGCCAATGCTGAGGTGGTCTGCTACCACTCCTTTCAGTACTGTGATAGAAACTAAGATAAACTTTGCTGAAATGTACAAGTTTAACGATTTCCATTCCATTTAGATTTCAGGAAAAGGAAGCAAAGCATATCTTTCTGTCCAGAAGAGAAAACATTTGAAAAGCTAAAATTATCTTCATATTAATCTGAGTGCAGGGCTGACTTGGAAAGAAATTGTGTAAATGTAAAAAGGACAAGAAATGTTGAAAAGAAAACACATACATGCTGTTTAGCTTAGTTAGTGCTCAGGAAAGCATGGCACTTTTACAGAACTGTAAAGAAACAAAATGTTATAAAAGCAACCTAATTTGTCATAAATGTCTCCTACTGGAAAAAAACAACAACCCAACAATAGTACAACCAGGGAGTAATAGGTAACAGTAATTACAGTCATACACAGGGTATTTTGATTTCATCCACACAGATTAACTGTAGCTTGGATCTGAGCCAAGAATACAGTCGTTTGCAGATTAACACTGAATGGAAAAGCTTCTGCCAAGCAGTTCCAAAAGGAAACTAAAGAAACCCAGCATAAAGTAGAAAATGATAGACTACAAAACTCACAGGAGAAGGCAGCTCAGCATAATCTGTAGTGATCTTAGTTGTGCGAATCCAAATTGTAGTACATAAAACAGTTTATATTTTGTTGTCTTTTTGACTGGGTAGAATGAAATGCATCCAACGAAAAGCCTAGAATCTTCCCTTTTGTAAATAATATTTATGTAAAAGTTAATATTGAATGCATTTTCTGACTCCAGGCACTGTGAAAAGTTAAAACACAAATGTAGGCAAGTAAAGAATTCTATGAGAAAAATAAGCAACAACAATGGACTCCCACTTTTCATAACAGAACAAATAGCATGTTATTGTTGACTTAATGATTAACAAAATCGACCATTCATTATTCACAGCTATTTTTCAGAATCCTAACACCCGCATTTTCAGAGAAAATGAGCTAAATGGCCCTCTTTCTTGCTTCTCTTTTTAATGTAAATTTCAGTGATTTCAAGTCATTAACACTTTTTGCCCTCAATGACAAGTAGTTGTTTCTCTGAAACCGTGAAACTTTGATAATAAAACTTAAAGCGACGTTACCAGAAAACTCCCTACACAATACATTATCTTGTATGGCCAAGGCAGGAGAAATTATGGCTGGCCTAGCCATAGGTCAGTCAGTCTTCAGTAGGTAGGGGTCGCTCTCCGAAGTAACAGGAGATAAGACAAAAGAAATGGCCTCAAGATGCACCAACGGAGGGGGTGTGTGTGTGCTTAGATCGGATATCAGGAAAAAGTTCTTCACTGAAAGGGTTATCAAGCACTGGAACAGGCTGCCCAGGGAAGCGGCTGAGTCACCATCCCTGGAGGTATTTAAAAGACATGTAGAGGTAGTGCTGAGGGATATGGTTTAGTGGTGACTTGGCGGTGCTAGGTTAATGGTTGGACTCAACGATCTTAAATGTCTCTTCCAAACAAAACGATTCTATGATGCTATGACTCTATTTGTATTCTCAAATTGAGCCAAGCTTTAGTGAAATTGAGAGGAAACAGGCAAAGAACAGCTTTGGTAGCTAGAACTTTCTTTAGAGTGGCTGTTGACATTGGATGCCCAACTTGAAGTATACCAAGGGCAGCCCAGAGGTAAAAGGTAGTACTTTTTTAAGTCAATCTCTTTTAAGATACCTTGGGCTGGACACCAGCACATTGGGGCCCCAAAATTAACAGACAAATTCTTCACCCCTTTCTGGGATAAAGGCCCAGTTCAATTTATTATCAAAAAGACAAATAGTTGAGTATTAATGGTTGTGTTTTGAGAACTTCTAATATCCATACTATCTCAGTTAAAGCAAGTTCAGATGTCCAGATTCTATGCTGAAACCTTCAATGCTAGCTCAGATGTATACAGATATAAAATGTACCTCAAGATATAACAAAGCGTCTTAAAAAGTATGATCAACTGCAGCATGACATGCTAATTCTGAAATGGGAATTACAGCCAGCTAGTTAGTTCAGAATGAAAAAGATATTCCTTCTCCTTCCAGAACAAGACCTCACATTAACTTATGTGGAGGAGTATAATAAATGTGAATAATGATGACTCAGCCTCTCAATCCTTCAATACACAGAATTCCCTGTGGGAATTTTCCAGCGGAAAAGGCAGACTGTTGGAACCAACAAATTTTTCTCCCACTCCTTTTACGTAAGACTTTCACTACCTGAGCCCCCTCCCCGCATGAGAACCAAACTCCTCTCTAGTTTTCCCACTGAGATTCATTTACATCCATAATATATGCTTAAATAAAACAATGCGTGCTTAAACAATTCTAAATGTCATCTCTTAAATGAATATAGCATCAAAGAAATCCAGGTATTCCGTACAGCAAACAAAATGAGATTATAAATTACATAATGTGCAACATAGAATGGCATTTAAACATAACTGAGTTGAGCAAGTGACATAATGGAAACAAAAACTATCCCTGAATTCTTTAAAATATTTTTTTGCTTTTATTTTTCAGAGATTACATAGATACCAACCATTTGTTTTGGATGTTAAGGCCCAAACACCTTATTTTGGTAAGTACAAAATTACCTGTCTACAATTTCAGAAGGGATTCTTTGGAGTGTAGTCAACCCTTAATTTCTTTATAGCTTTTAAATTGCATATTTCATGCATTAAATTCCTTTTTGATTATAACTATATTATGAACTAGCCAAAAAAGTAATGCAGATCTTCGCTTCCAAAGGTAAATGTATCCCTCAGTATTTGATTAATGAGGAAAGAACAGAAAGACACGCATAATAGACCTCCACCATCCACCTTTCTTTATAAACACATCTTTTCTTTCTGCCTTTCCAGGGAACCTCACTTAAAAAAACCCAATCAAACAAAACACAAAGAAATGACTTTGGAAGAAGGCTTTGACATCTCATAGTCGCAACAAGAGAGCTGCTGGCTGAGGTCACTGGCTTCCAACAGTCCTTGTAACTGGCTTTGAATGACTTTTGAGAAGGCACTAATATCATTAATTACATCAAATAAGATTTTGTAGCAGTTTTACTGGATCAGCACTTTCACTGATGAGGTGAGGTATCTCTTTGTGGATTTAGTACTAATTTGCAATGGGATGCTGTGCGAATTCCTGTTCCCAGAGTTCCAGTATACATGGTAGGAGGGTGTGTAATCAGCATTATGGATTTAAGCTCAAACTATTAAATATATGGGCTGTAATTTCATTTACTCTTGAAACGTGGCTGTGGCTGCAGGAAAAAAAAAATATAATAAACACAAAGAAAACAATCAAATGTTAAATAGTGTACTCACAACACACTAATAACGCTTAAAAGCCTCCGACCTTGAGTCTTAGTTGTGGGAAGCAGTTCCCAAACAGATAAAAGGATGTCAATGGGTGTTTTACATCACGTTTTGCTGGCTGTCACTAAACAGCTAATTGAAATTGCGTTAAACACATTATGAAACTTTTCTGCTCCAGGTGGTGACTTTTCAGGGACTGATTCAGCAGCAATCACAGACCAGGCAGTTCTCAGCAACCAGTTCGACCTGACTTGTGGCAGCGGTGTGGAGGAATGAGCTCTCTCATGAATCATCCAGCCCTAAAAAAAGGTTGGCCTCCTGCTGTGCCCTAAATTGACATCTTGACTTATTTTCTTAAGGGAAGCTTCTATATGAAAATGAATATTTTGAGTATTTATGAGAGTGCATAAGAGATTAACTTTAGAAAACAAAAATAAAATTTCATTGCAACAAATGTAAGTCCAAATCATATTTCTTTTGATTGCTCATTTCAGGATTTCATTAGAGATCCACGTTGTACAGGTAAGACACTAATGTTCGGTATTATTAGGAATCCTCTATGGATTTTAAATATAATTTGTACCTGAAGAAGTAAAAAATTATTTCAGCTAGCTAGTTGCAGGACTCGAATTAGTTTGACATTAATCAGACTAGTATTATTCATTAGTTACAGATTCCTAGGCTGCAATTGAATTCACATTTTTTTCCTATGGCGAAGTCTTCAAAGACATTTCATAAAAAGCTCAATAAATTATTTGGTGAAGAAAAACCAGACCTTTCTGACAGAGAATTAATCAGCACACAGCAAGTTACTGACTGGGTGAGAGGATTATCTGTAACCACCTAGCAAAAAAGTGATTAAAATTGGAACAGTTTTCCATCAGAAAATGCTGATTTGATGAAAAGCAGAACATTCTGCATAATTGCATCATAAAAATCTAATGAAAAAAATAGCAGAAAATTTCCTCTCAACTTTAACCAGATGACTTTTTTATTGTCATTTTATCAATGTTATTAATCGCTGTATTAAATATATTTCATTCAGTAGTCAAAATAAAATTTAAGAAATGTTACTGGGAAGATTTAGAAGCAGTGATACTTTGATAATGTGCGGAAGGAGAGGGAAGGAAGAAGGAAAAGAAAAAACTCTGTAAACCACTATTCCACTGTTTCTCCTTAATGCTAACTTTCGTTTTGACATGTTAGCAGATTCTGGCCTATTTTGAACATCAATTATAACACAATAATAGTTAAGAAAGTGAAAACATTGTGCCAGTTAATCTTTTTGAAACAAAAGTCAGAAATTCTGTTTTAACAGCAAAATTTTACTGCATTTTTATTACTATTTTGACTTTTTTTTTTTTATTTCTATGAAATAGGAATTTCAGGCCCTATCTCCAAGATCAGATCACCCCTCTTATGTAGTGTCTCAACGTCACACAAGATTTCAGCATACCATGATATCCTGTTCCTTTTGCTTCAAGATAAAACCATGTCCTGCTGTTTCAGATTACACCAATGTTGGCATTAGTGTAGTTGGGCCACAAAATCATAGAATGGTTTAGGTAGGAAGGGACCTTAAAGATCATCTAGTTCCAACCCCCCTGCCCTGGGCAGGGACACCTCCCACTAGAGCAGGTTGCTCAAAGCCCCATCCAGCCTGGCCTTGAACACCTCCAGGGATTGGGCTTCCACAACTTCTCTGGGCAAATGTGCAAAACGTGCATCTCATACTTTATCCACCAATGTACAAAAGCCTCTGTGTTCCAACAACCAGCAGCAAAATCTACTAAAATTTGCTACACTCGGAATAATACTTGTTTCTCAGCATGTCCTGTCTGCAGTCTCAAATACATTCTAATTATTACTGGTGCAAGAGGCCTGGGATAAAGCTTTACAAATAATGAAATAAAAAATAAATTCTATCACAACATATGGAAAGCTCAAGCTGATGAAAGTTGCTTAGTTCTTACAAGTTTTGTAATGGATTTCTTGAAGTTCAGTTTCTTTGAGATAAGTTCCTCAAACTTCAGACAGACGTGTATTAGAAGCTGAAATCCAAACTGCACAGATCTCCAAGGTTTGCAAATTGGACTGAAAATGTTATGGAAACAGATTTCTATTCTGTATACTTTAAACTACTGGGGAGAACTCAGTATTAAAGATGCAAAATGCAAACAAACAAGCAAACAAACAAACAGCCTTATTTTTCTAAGTAAAAAAATATGCTAATGTGGTTTGTATTTTTTGCATTAAGATTCGAGAGAGGTGGATGACAGATTTTTGGTTTATCAAACTGAGCTGACTCAGTCTTTATACTATTTGTTATTTCTGAGTTGCAGGCACATATTTCTTTCCCTCTACTTCTTTGACATCCCACAACATTAACATGCTCGAAGAAATATCTAGGACAATGAAAATAAGCAGTTTTATTCTGTGTTTTTTATTGGTTTGTTGTTGTTGTTGCTGCTTTAAGAAAGATTTGCCTCAAGTAGTCATATTACTGATTAACATACTGAGTTACTAATTTATGGTTAACTTTCAATAGGGTTCATTTTACAATAACTCATTAATTATATTATGCCATGTGTCACAAAAGCATGCAAAACTGACAAGCAGGACTTTGGGCAATCACAATATTTACCTTGAAAAGCAGCTTTAAAGAAAAATAATCTAGAAAGACTCGCAATAAACTCTGTTAGGAAAATATTAACTTCTCCAGTACCCTTCCAGGCACAAAAAAACACTTTTCCCCTCCACATCAACAGACAGTTAACTGGCATGTTAACAAGATCCATCAAGACCTAATAAGGCAGCTTCATTAACATGATTATCACCTTATTAATAATTCACAGGTTCAGAGAAATACAGTACTTATAGGATTATAATGCATCATTTTAAACATGAAAAGAATATTATTGTAATACGCATTAAGGTGATCTCTGTTGAAGTAAATTTTGTAGCACATATATTTGTATTTTCTTAATACAATTAAGTAGCCTACATCCTCTAATGTAGAAACAGTGCTTAACATAATATCTTGCTATTATGCAAGAATCTGTTATTAGGCTTTCAGGGCATTTGGAATTAGATCCAGTAAAGATCTTAAGTACCTCACTTGAGCAAAATACACATGTTTACAACTAAGGAGACTGTTCACTCAAAAAAAAACCCTAAAATAAAAACAACTTTCTGTATTTCACATTAAAGTGTGATCTGATAAAATGTGCCATCAATTTTAGAAGAGGGATTGAAACTCAGGACCTCTGCCCCGAAGGATCACTTCAGCACTTGAGCACACAATCAGATTCTTGCCGGTTTATTATCGCTGGATCTTACACTCTGTTCTACACAGCGCACAGCTTCAGCCAAGAGAAGGAAGAATGCAGACGTTCAACTAAGCCAGGAGAATATGGTAAAAAGCACAAAGTGTGGGTCTGGACCCCTTTTAACTCGGGGGAAAAAAAGCCGCATCTGGTTTAATTTAAATTTATCTTATCAGATTTTAAATATGTTTTTCACACTCTTGCTACATGTGGAGGTGGTGAACCTGATTATTGCAGACTGGAATTTATGGCTTTATTTATAATGACCTAGTGATGTTTTGATGCAAAACCTGTTGAAGTTTATGTTAAAAATCTCATTGACTCTACCAGGCTTTGGAGGAGGCCCATACACTGTTATTTGGGAGATCAGTGTGAGAAATGATTAAGAGATTATCTCATTTGGAGATAATTTAGAAATCTCAAAATGAGATTTATCTCATTAAGAGGTAGAGGACTTTTGCTATCCTTTGCAGCAGAACGTAAAAATAAAGTTAACTCTTAGTGGATTCTTTCTGATTGGTGACTATCCAATTGTGAGCAACTGTTGTGAGCAATTATAGGCAACAAGTTTAGAACCCCTCAAAAAACCACTTTGAATGGGTTTTCAGCCTGGGAACTGTGATTAAGTGTTGGGCCCATCTGGCTTCAAGGTCTGCTAGTGGAACTCACTTTTAACTTCTTATGCCCTGCTTCCATTTCCAGATCAAGTTCATTGCAGAACTGTCGTGATAACAAATTCACCATCTGATGACTGTTTGGGACTATGTCTGTCCTGACCTTACACGTTAACTATGTATCTCTCCTCAGCTTAAGGAGAATTCTCCATGGAGAAAAAGAGAAAAATCCAAAACTGTGTGCATTGTTAACCACTTAGCAGAGTAAGATGAATGGACCTGAAGACAGAAAGGACTCCCAAGAGGCTAACTGGCCAGAAAACAGGTAGGCCAAAAACAGCTTCAAGGAAGTGTACGTTAATGTCACTGCTGGTTTGCAAGGCTCTAATCCTTTAAACTGATTTTTACTTGCTGATCTTTGTGTCACATGTCAGTTTGCAAGATATGGGCCTACATTGCACGTCCTGGGCACTTAATGCACCAGATAAGTCCTAGTCTCATTGACATAAAAGAAAACAGAAATAAAAAAAAGTTCTTATCTTTTCAAACTTCATCTGTTTAGAAATGAATATGTACGAAACAGTTGCGCGTGAACACAGGACATCACCTTTGATGAGCCAAAACCTTGTGTATTCTGAATGGCACAATTCCCATTGGTTTTAAATCTGGACTTGACTACCAAAGTTATGAAAAGCCATAATGCAGAGAAAGAAAAGAAAGGGAAGACTGCTTTTCGAGATGAAAGAGTATTGCAATAAGATGCCAAAAAAAAAAGCTATGACTAAATGTGAGATATTTATGCTTTCTGCAAAGAAACAGTTTATTTGTGCAATGAGTCTATGTTTAAGTGATGGACACTGTTTTATTTACAGTCTCCTTTGAAATATGGTGTGGTCACTGTAAAACTTGATGTAAAACTTGACACTCCTCAGTACACATGGATAAAGTTTATAAGATAAAGCTGGTAGAATAAAAGGAACGCACCTGAAACTTTAACTCTGAACTTGAATTAACCAGAAAAGAAAAGTAGTTGGGGCATCCAAAAGAAGTTAAAAAGTTTTTCCTTACTTGATCAGAAATATTAAGCCTATATTAATATCATCGACTCTGGGTGCTTAACAAAGATGCCTAAATCAGTAGTCTAGCTACCTTAGATATCTGATACAATCAGTGGAAGAAAGATAAGTAACTCAGGAGACCAATTCAGATGTCATGGGGGAAGACACGCTGGAAGAGTTTCCACATTTATTATGAAGTGAGTCTACCATTGCATCAGATCTTTAACCTGGACATCTGAGTTTCTTGTTTGGTCATCAGCAGTTAAATTTAATGAATGAGTTAACAAATTAGTCAGTTAAATTAATTAGCATTGTTAGACAAAGTAGCAGAGAACATGGAGAGAACAATGTTTTGTTCTATATTGATCAAAATTTTTATAGACTTAGCTTTGGTAATTTTGGTTAGTGTTACTATTTCATTGGATATAGCTGTAAAGTGGCAGAGTTTGTAAAAGTACAGGAAAAACAGAAACTGAGAAAACATAGAATTTCAGATATTCCTGAAAGTCTGATTTGACACACTGAGATAAAGGGCCACTTAACCAGATTTTGATTGCAAGACACCATTTAAATAAGTAGTGACACTAGTGAAGACGTGTGGGTCAATTATTTTTTCAACTTGAGTGTTAAAGTCGAATATGGTATTTTTATGTGATATGTGTCTGGATGCATTTATTTACATATTTTTATTGCAAATGTAATTTTGTTTTTTAAGTCAATAACTCTCACTTTTATTTTGCAATATTTGAATGGGCAGTTACAGTTGCAGAGATGACATTAATTACAGTTGGATGTCTTTTAAAAAAGGATACTGCCTTGGCCATCAGTGATGGAAGACAAAGTAGCGTATCGACATAGACATGGATCACACTTATTAATCCCTCTCTGAATGGCACTCATGGAAAGGTGGTAATTGCTAAGTAGGATATTAAAAATGTCAAACTAATAAAGCAACATATTAGATGTTTCAAACATTTTAATCAAATGCTACATGTATTTAATATAAAAAGCAACAATAA
Source organism: Ibidorhyncha struthersii (assembly GCA_013398815.1). Classification (NCBI taxonomy): domain Eukaryota; kingdom Metazoa; phylum Chordata; class Aves; order Charadriiformes; family Charadriidae; genus Ibidorhyncha; species Ibidorhyncha struthersii. Next base: position 448,751 of record VZSZ01010140.1, read on the forward strand.
TTTAGCTGCTGTTCACATGGAAGAGATAGTAATTTTTAATAGAAGCATCACTGTTGCTTCATAAATTCACAGTTCCATAAATATTAGGCTGAAACTGTTCTACTTAGCCACACAGCTGCTGGCTACTGAGTATTTTAAAGAACAGTATTATCCTTCAGGTAATTTCTTTTAGGGAGCACCTGAGGTAAAACTTCCCTAAAATATCTTTGGAGCCTTAACAAACAGAAATAGGGCAGAGTCATCTCGAGTATCTTTGTCCACTCTTTGTCTTCAGGAACCAGATACACACATCAACAGCTCTGGAGACACTGGCATAAGCTCAGAACATAAACTGGAAGGAATCAGCATGGAAACCTGATTTATATGCCTTGTTATGAACTCTACAACTGGACATTTGTGTTTTCCACCTTGTTTCCAGGTAGAAAAGTACAGTTCTCCAGGGAGGTGAAAATTGGAGGGTTGCACAGAAGAAGTGAGCACTCTTAATGCTCCTTTCATCCATTTTCATATAGGCTCGAAGCCCTCATGTACACATAGCCCCAGCTACGTTATTAATAGGGAACACCCTCCAAGTGTCCTTTGTGTTTCATAAGTGTAGGATGACAAGAGAATTTGTAGATGTCTAGAAGGAATAGTTCCAGCACAAACGACTTCCAACTCAGGTCTAGTGTGGCATACATTCCAATTGTTAACTTGAACAATGCTGTGTTACTAGCTACTAAAGGGACAGGTAAGCAGTTGGTTTCAGGGCATTTTAAGGTTTTGCTGCAGCCGGTGGTGGGCAAGGCCCTCATCACTCTAATGGCCATTTGCATGTTTGTTACATGAAGTTTTTGCTTCCTTTCTTGTAAACTTTCAGGGACTTCAGAGTAGTTTAGCTGTGTTCCTTTCCTAATCCCATTTGACATGGAGCTCACACATGGAAAAAATTCCCCACCTTGGGCTTCAGGCCCATTCTCCAATGAACCTTGTCACAACCATTATGTTCCTTAGGTCCTACCTGTCTGAATCCCTTGCCTCTGTCCTCCTGTTTTGCACCTACACAGCCCAGGTAGAATTCCACAACGTAGTTGCTGGCAGGCTTGCAGGGATATAGCTATCTCCAGTATGCAGATGTAGGTGTTGCTCAGATGTTTGTCGAGTTGAATACTGATTATCTCCAGGGACGAAGATTCCTTAACCTCTTTGGACAACCCATTCCAATATTTTCTTATTCTCACTATTATTTTTTTGGTAGTATTTTTTTTCCTATATTGTTGCAGAATTTTGATCGTGGCAACTTGGGACTGTTGCCTCTTTTTCCTACTACTGGAAAGAACCTGGCTCCATCTTTTTTCTGCACTGTACCATCAGTTAGTTGAATACAATAGAAATATCTACCTCTCTTTAGCTTTCTATACTGAAGGCTATGCAAAACCATTTCTCTGAGCCTCTCTTCCTACATCGTGTGCATCCAGACATCTTAGTGGTTTTCTGCCGGACTAGTTCCAGTACGTCAATATCTGTCTTGTACTATGAAGCCCAAAGCTGCAGTCAGTACCTTCCAGATATTTTTTGGTATTCTTTTCTCCAAGATCAGAGCTCGTATTTTCAGAGCCAAAGCACATTATATGCGCTTCACATGCAGAGATACAGGAAACAAGAATTTTAAGAGGGCAAATGCTCCATAAAAACCACCAGTCAGTTTACTCTCTAGAAGTAGGCAACAATTTTAAAGAGAGGAAATATCAGAACTGAAAATAAGTAATTAGACTTTGATTGCAGCACTGATGGATCATTCGAGAGAACAGTAGTGGATGCCTAGGAAATGTGTGATTCAAGTCTGACTTTTACACCCTTACTGTTACATGATGTACGTGGTGACTATCACTCACAAGAATATGAAACGTATCTCCTCCAATGTGTTTTCACCTCTTTCTGTGAAGTAAATTGTAAATAGAAAATTGCATGGATATTCAGCTATTAATAAAAATGATCCCCCCACAAACATACAGAGGGAAAAAGTCCTCAAAACATTTGCTAAATACGGTTTGTTTTTTTATGACACAAACTTAGTAGTTTTAAAACCAATCTCTTTTCTTCCTAAATTACATTTAAGATCAAGATCAACATCAAAAGTCAGCTGGGAAAATAAGATACTTTCATGAATCAGCTTCCTGAAAAATGACAGCTAATTTGCATGCTAATGGAACAAATGTTGTGCCAATGTTTTCAACATTTTTGTTATCCTACATCCTAAAGCAGCAGGTTCAAAGTGGTGAAGAATCATAAGGATCATGGAAAAGGACAGTTTCTTACTGTTGAAAGGTTTTGGTATGGAGACACATGTTCAAAGCATTTGAATCAAAATCTGAGACAGATTAAGCTGAATGAGGAATAAACAATAAGGTTTGGTGCTACAACATTTTTATCTAATTCTCAGACTTAGTGGTCAAACACTTCAACCTATGAAGGCTACAATGGTTTTATTTTTCTCTGCATTATATCCCTGTATTCCCCACATTTGCACTTCAGCAGAGATAAATGTTTTTCTCCTCCTGAAAGCTATGAATTGTTTTCAGATAGAGGAAGATGGAAACCTGCTTGCTCTATCTGAGAGGAGCTGATATTGACAGTAGAGTGGGGCAGCAGCATAGCAGAGCTTGTTCTTGGACCGATTTCCATAGCCCCTGGGAACGTATTGTAAAGAATTTCAGTAAACAATTATGCTTGCACAAACAGATTCAAGCTGCTACAAACCATTTCACTTCTAATTCTTAAACAAAACTACTTAACTCACCCACTGCATGCTTGTGGCAGGCTGTGGCAGGAAGAGAGAGGGAGAGACAGCTGTATTGGAGTTTCAGTCTTCAAGCTTTTAACAGTTTCCAATGTTTTGGTGCCAGAAACACTGCATACTTTAGACCACACCTCAATACAATTTTTTCCAGACATTTGTAGTAAACATGACATATAAGTAGATGAAGATATGGAAGAGCTGGAATTCAGAATGGGAGTGGATCTTGAGCCATGCATGACACACGCTTGCATACATTGAGGCAGAGCAATAAACTGCAGAGGACAGGACGTTTGATTATGACTCAAGGGATGACATTTATAAACAGAAAAAAAGCACTATGCATTATTTCACTTTTGGGAACACCACTGATTAAAGCTATTTAATACATATGTTATAATACTAAGTATAATAGAATATATAGTAGATTTATAAAGTGAAACCAAAAAGGAGCATCAGCTAAGAGAGGATGAGTTTCCTTCCAGTCTGAGGACGTGTTTCACATTTAAAGAGAAAAAAAACATAGCAAAGTTTTCAAACCCAGTTTACTGAAGCTCATTTTCAGAATGCTTTGAAGCTTCAACTTTAGGCGGTTAGTTCCAAAAATGTCAAATGTTTTGAAGGTTTTCAAAGAAATCTATAGGTGATAGGTGTCAAAATCCCATTTCCTCTGCATTTATAAGCTTAATACCACCATTGTCCCTCTGCTATCCTAAACAGTGAGGAGGACAAGTCACACTGAAAGTCAACAAAACATATACATTTTTGTGCTATGCCTTAAATTTTAGTATCTGTTTGACTATATTTTCTCCACAGCAGAATCACCCACAAGAAATGTTACTTCTCTTAAGGGCTGATGAACTTTTTAATCATTGATAACCCTTGAACTAAACAAAATCAATTTTGTCGGTCAACATAATTTGAGAAGGAGGAGATATTAAACCTGGGTGTAACAAAATCTCGGTAGCATCTAAATGAACTGATTACAATGAAATTGTAATCTGTCCTCTTCTTACTACATACCACCCTTCTTTTTCTCATCAATGTGCTCAGCAAGAAAATTACTACTTCTCTTATGCCACTACAGTGGCTTGAAACATCTAAATCATTTTCAGCCGTAGCATAAAGATATTAATTCATTTGCCCAGAACAGGAGAAAAAAAAAGAATAGGACTGATACCACTTCAACATCTAAAAGAGGATGAAACAGACCTGGGTATGTACTTATAATGCTGTTGACAATACCAACAGTCCTTTACCTATACAATGTTAGCTAATAGAGAGGATCTTCAGGGCCGGCATTGTCTTATCTCAGTTTGTGCCAAATACGTTACAATCTTTGTTCGTTTGCCATCAATTTAGTTGGAAAGTACCTTTGTGTGTCAGCATTTACTATTCAATTTCAGATGTCACAAGACTTTGCTGTCAGGCAAAGGGAGGTAATGGTGAATAATAACATCGATAGGGAGCAAAGCAAGGTTTGTACAGAGAGATAGTATTTGTATAATCATATATACTACATATTATTACTGGGGAAAACCAGACAAATCTGTGGATACATATACTTTTTCTAAAGTCTGAAGGAGAAGCCACAATTATAAGATTAATAGTTCAATTTTAAACCATTCATTAGAATTAAACTTCTAGTTTTACACCTTCAGGTTCAGCATTTTATGTCGTTGCTCTCCCAAGAAAAACACTTCAGCTCCTTCTTTCAGACACTTTAGAAAGCAAAAGAGAAGCTGTATGACAATAAGAAAAGAGGATTTTGGGTAAAAATTATATTGTCTAGCAATCTGATACTAGGAACCAATCCACTTGACTTAATGCCTCATATGCCTTTTGCAAACCAAGTACCTCATTAATCTCCATTTATTCCATTGCATCATGCGCATAAAAAGCCTTAAATAGTATAAGAAGGTATTATGATTAAGTAATGCATGAATTTGATCCTTCATTCCTTAGAAATGTAGCTAATTTCTTATTTACGCAAGTATGGATGACTTTGCAGGTGCTGCTTACTTGTGTAACGATTATTGCTTTCAGCACAACCTCTATACACTATTACTAGATTCCTAATCATGGAATGCTATTATTCAGCTATAAATTATTATTATAACTGAAATTGCACACATACTAGTTATAGCTTAGTGCCGTTTTCTTAAAGTTTGATATCATAGATTTTTATAAAGAAGGAATATAATGCAAGTAATATCTTCTGTTAAGCCTCAGAAGTGTGAAAGTAGGTCAACTTCCATGCCAAAAATATGTTGGAAACTGTTTTAATCAGATGCTGGAATATGAAAATAAAAAACGTTTGGTTTCACCAAAATACATATTCCACATTATAACTTCTTCATATAGTGGTGTTTGGTTGTTTTTTAATGCAAGCAGTATCTTTTGGGTGTCAATTGATGCAGTGGTCTTGATTCTAAGTGCAAAAAGAAGTGTTTTATTAAGTACAGCCCTTCTGTTGTACTTAATTAGCAGTTCTGATCACAAGTACTTTGAAAAAGTAAGCAATGTAGCAATTATTTTTTACCCCTCTTCACTTCATTCTTTCCCCCATTCTTCTGTTGCTATGTCCTGGCTTTAGTGGAAATTAGAGAAGGGAGGAAAACAAAAAAGATGCCTTACAATTATCTAGATCAAAGAGTAACCATGAAAAGAGTTAGAAGACTAACTCTGAAGTTCTTTGGATCATACTTAGAGATGATGGATTCAACTTCCTAGAAATCTAATAGGCTCATGTCTCGATTCTCCTGGCAAACATGTATACCCACTGCCCTTCTCACTTTTCTCCTTCCTCCAGGTCCATTTGTTGACCAGCCGAGTAGGTCTCACCACTCCGCACCACTGGAACCTGTCTTCCTGTCTGCAACACCAGCAAACAGGCGTCAAGCATATTTGCCTTTTTTCCACTCCAACTCAGTGAAAAGTGGCACTAGCAGTTGAGACAAGTGGATGCTTCTTTTGTGTTGTCTTTATTATTGCTTTTCTCCTTCATTTAAGTACACCTACATTTGTCATCAAAGACATTCTTACCCAGTTTAGCATCAGGCACCCCACTAAGCCTCTGTGAAGTACAGTTGCTATGACAAGAAGGCAGAACCAGCCTCTGAGGGTGTGCTTAAAGCCTCCCCATGGATGACCAGCTTCTGTTTTCCTAATTGTATGCACAAACTTAGTCTCTTAAATGCACTGAACCCATGCCGACAATTTTAGCAGTACCTTTTGCCCAACCAGACATGCCTTGCAGACCCCCATGCTCAAGAGTACCTTTAATCTGCATGGTGATTGCACTGGAGTCAGCGGACCCCATCTCACTCAGAGCTACTGTTCAAACGTGCTTCCAGAGATTCATATATTTTAACAGACTGCTGATTTTTTGTCTGTTTTAAAACATTAGGTCCTGAATTTCATCTATATAGTAACTCACCATTCTTCAAATGACATGATATGACATATTTAATCTATAAAAACTGTTTTGTCTCAACTACACGGCAGCTAATATTCCACGTCAGGAAAAAACCTCAGCCCCTCCAAAGCAGAGTGTTGTTTAGAATATAGTCTTAAATAATTTATTCTTTCCTTCTGACAAGATATTCATAATATCATCAAAATTATTTCCCTGCACTGCAAAACTATTCTAAGCCAAATAGAACTGAGGCATTGCAAGGAGGTGATAATAAATGTCTACGGTCTAAAGTACCTAAATGAGCCTGGTATATCTTTCATCAAGTCATTTATTTACTCGAACTAACTAATCTTAATGCATGATGGAACATACACTTTTGATAACTATGAGAATGAAGCAGAGAATATATCAAGTATTGGTTTTCTGAGATGACAACCCAACAAACTATAGTGTTAAAGCTTGACCCTGGGCAGCAGCCAAGCACCCACACAGCCTCTCACTGATTCCCCTCTCCCACAGGACAGGGAGAAAACAGAAGGAAGGCAGAAAGACACAAGGATCAAGATAACAACAATTTAACAGGTGAAGCAAAAGCTGCGCGCTCAGCCTGCGTAGCAGTTACTTGGGAAGACAAACACCATAACCATGAATGTCCCCACTTCCTCCTCCTTGTGTCTCTTGCCCACCTCCAGTCTACTCACTGCGGATGGGAGCACAGAGTGGGAAAAAGAAAAAGCCTTGACCCCGTCGATGCACTGCTCTATGACAACCAATCCACTGGTCTGTTATCAGCACTGTTTTAGTCACAAATTCAAAACACAGAACCACTTGGGCTGCTGTGAAGAAAATGAACTCCATCCCAGACAGACCCAGTACATACAGACATGTTGCAGAAGAGTACATATACTTCTTAAATCAGCATCAAAACATTGTGTTAGCTGCACTAAATAGTGGGCACTCTGAAGTCAATCAAGTGATTGCTGTAACATTCAACATTCATTCACCATGCATACAAACTTCCTCCACTGCAAAATAGTTGGATGAGATTGCAAACATCTTTTAAATCGTGTCATGTATCAACACTAAATCTATGAAGTTTGTCCATTTTGATGCTATGCTACGTATAGGGAATAAAGAAATGTTTGTTGTAACTGAAAAAGAAAAAATCCCAGATCATTATCATCATAAAGCTGGACATTAAAATATGGTATAGATGTCAGTACACTGAAGGTAAAAAGGAAGTATTACGACAATAGAAAACGAACCTGTGCCTTTCCATACAGAGTTAGAATCTCTTTTGCTACAAAGAAAAAAATATATGGTGCCAAGGTGCAGTTTGGGATATGCTTTTTAATTTCTTTGCTCTGAAAACTTTTTGAAAGGTGATTAAAACAATTTTTTTGATTTTTGACAAATCGTTTATCTGAAGAGCCAATTTATATAAGAAGGGGGCTGGGACGGGAAAACTAAGGAAAAAAAGGAAGGATTCAGGTAAAATAAACTTCCTAGTTTGATTACAGATAAATTTCAAACGAAATTACTTTTAAAGTTTATCTGATAATGTGGTATTGAAAGTTGGTGTTCTGGAAAGTAGTATTTTTATTTCTGCACCATATTATCAACAGGGGCTTAATTTTGTATGCTTTGGGGTTGTAATGATCAGGTCTAATTTAGTCGGAATTTGACAAAAAAAAAAATCCATGCTGCTCAACAATTAAGAGGAGTAGGGAGTAAGAGTGAGGTTGGCTTAGTATTTTACTATTTTTAATTAAAATTTTGTGATCCAGAAAATAGTACAGTTGTAGTTATGTATTATCATATCAATAGGGTTCTAATTTTCTATGCTTGTTTACTAAATGATCTGTTGAATGCAAAATAGTGGTTTGATTCATTTTCTGACTTATTTCTTGTTCAGAAACTGATCTGAAGCATAATGTCCCTCTTATTATTTGAAAGAGAAGCTTGCTTTCATATACTTGTTATAAAAAATAAGTACCCAGATGAAAATTAACTACTAACTGCCTGGGGGAAAATGTTGTTTGTTCTATAAATTGCTACAAAGTGACTCACTAAGAGAACTTTTTACAAAGATTATTTAAAAAAAAATAATGACATACTGGTACACAAAGATGTCTTGAGGACTTAGCTCATAGATGCAGTAAAAAAAAAGCCAAAATACAAAACATGGGGTTTAATTTGTTTACACCCTCATTAATTCAAGCAGCAGGAACCCAAACAGTCATGGTATAACGCCCCCCGCCCCCCCTCAGTTGACTCTCAGTCTGCGGTTGGAACGGGACAGTATAACCTCCATATGAATCTTAAAAACATGGGAACTGGCATATTTATTTACTGCATGTGAAAGTATGAACACCATACCTGAGAAGACACCTTTATGTCAGGCATCCAAATTTACTTCTAATTCTGGTTTATTTAATTCTGGTTTGTTAGGACATCCTCTGGAAAGAACTCATACTTGGATGCTTGCTCAAAGGAGGTGACTGAGGTTAGGTGACCTGCCTTCCCAAGTCCCCAGTTGAGTTCCCTTACAGTTAACAATCCCCTACTTAGTATCAGTCAATGCATATCCAGTCCCAGATCAAATGAGCGCATCCTAAGGGTTCTGATTAGTTTTGATATCAGCTCTGACCTTTATGAAAAGAAACTAAAAATTCCCCCCATGTATTCACAATTTCCTTCTCAATCTGTGTCGGCTGGCCAGCTCCCTGCCAAAACTTTCACTGAAACATTTCAGATCATTTTATAATCACTTCTGGAAAAAGGTCCTAGGTCTACCCTAAAGCTCTTATCAGTCAGCTTAAAAATTCCCAATTCTTTGCAACCAGATCTTTCAGGCATCAACCCGTGCACTTGCACAGAGCAAGTCCTTGCACTTCTAATACAGGTTAGCTGCCCTGCTGTGGCTGGGACCCAGCCAGGAACCTTAAGGAGAAATGGGAAGCTTCTTGTGGCTGGAATGAAGAATATTATGCCTGATGATTCAAACTGCCGTTCTCATGAACCGTTCCCTTGCTCCCAGAAATTGAATTAACAGCAAAATTAGTAAAGTCACCCAGTGGATTTCGATTTGCAGATGAGGAGTGGAAGGTTCATGTATATTCTACGTGCATCTGAATGTCAGCAATCAATGAGGTATATCTCTTTAAGTCCTTACTGATCTTCATGAGCAGTCACATAATTCAGCAACAATCTGAGTTATTCATATTGTGATCCTGGCTCCCTGTGAAGGTATAATGTTCCCTTCAAAGTAAAATTTGCCCTAATATATTTTATCCTATTCTTTAACTGACTTCTAGATTACTTTTCCACAAGTGAACATGGACTTTTACTGCACAATGTACATTTTAAGTGGACATTTTATTTACCTGCAGAATGTTACTCCATATATACCAGCCCAGAGCTGCCTCCTCACCACTGCACAGCAGTGAAGCTATGGGGCAGTTAGCTGCTTCACAGTATGTGCCAAATTGTGCCAATACATATATTTGCCAAGATAGTCTCCAATATTTTGTGTTTTAAAAGTTGGCAAAATTTTGGCAGCATAAGGGATTTTCAGAAATGATACCTATCAAAGATGCTCAGAGCAAGTTTCTTGTTTGGTGTACGAAACATAAAACAACATACAAATACACCAGATATTAAAAAATGTAGACTTTTCAGTGCAACCAAACTGTGGCTAAACCATCCCTTGAATGCTGTTACAAGTTCCAATGCTTCAAGAAAGCTGGTCGTCTGGAGGTAGTGCTCAGACTCTCTGTTATCTGTTATCATCAGATCATCTGTTATGATTCTGTCACGTATAACATAAATAACAAAAGATATATGTATAGTATATATATAAAGTATAACATAAGTTACAAAGATATGGACAGACAATCCATTGCAAAACATGAGTACTTCTGACTTCCAGATCAATGACTGAAATGTCTTTAACTGAACATGTATTAATAACTTAAAAATAATGTTAGATGCCTATTACTCTGCTGATTTTATGGACTGGAAGTGCAGGTGCTTTAATGAATGCTAGAAGGTAAATGATTTATAGTTTGTCTGGAGAAAGATATTGATTAGTAGTTCAAATTTTCTCAATACGTGTGATAGTTAGCTTCTTGATACAAGATTATCATGCTCTAAATTATCCATTCTTTACAGACTGAATGTCTCGTCAATCAATTTCATTGGATACTATTCTAGTTTTGTAAGCTCCACAGTTTTTTAAAATCACCTGATGTCAGCCAAAAAGTCACACTTCACAGTCAAAGAAAACTAAAAATTAACTGACAGCTCTACCTTCTGTGTGCCATTCAAATCACATGTATTTAATGTCTTAATTTGCTGCCATTTTAAAAAACTCTAACCAGGTGATTAAGACAGACAGATTTTGGGTATTCTGAAATTCATTGCTCAGTACCAATTAGATAAATTAGTACCTGTGTCTCTAACATGAACAGAATGTAACCTTTGGAACTAAAAATCCCTAAAAACTAACTTCTTAAGGGTTCATCCTGTCTAGAAACAAACTTGATAAATAAAAAATAATAAAATAATTGTTTAGGAGAATTAGGCAGAAGTCAATAAACTCTTGAATATCCAAATTCCTACTCCACCTGTCCCTGAGGTCAGACAATGAAGCACACTGTATCATTCTAGCTTCACCTCTAGTTCCTGGAAATCATCAGCAAAAGTATGTTTAACAATTCGACCTTGTGCAAGGTTGCTGTGTTTGTTTATTATTATGTCCCTAGAAGTCAATGTCTGTTATTTTCATTTTATCTTTTTTTCCTCATCTTTGCTAAGTTTATGAGAGTGAGGTTCCTTATTATCTCAAGCTTGAAATTACTCAAGCCCCATAAATTATGCTAGCTGAGGAGTTATTGCCAGAAACTCAAGCTTTAGGTATGAAGTCCATTTAGCAGCCCAATTGATTATGTGTATTAAATTAAATTTAAACAAATCTAGAATGACACAAAGCTTGTATTTGAAGAGTGAATCTGTGGCTGAATCAGGTTCCTTCTTTGAAAGTATTTGTAGCGCCTTTCTGCAAAAGTCAGTCATAAATGCTCCTTAACAATCTAAGGGATATTTCACTGTATACAATGTGGACTATTTTAATATGGCTTATGCAAACGTTACTGTTACTGAAAAGAAATTAGAGATCCATCATTGAAAATTTTTGCTGCCAACAGTTGTGTTATAAATACTGGTTTATGCACACCACTCTCTCTTCTTATTAAAGGCATATATAACACATGCTCAGATTTACATTTGAGGCTCATTCTTACAAATGGTTTGTATATTTATTCCATTTATATCTACAAAAGTGGCGAAAACACGTAACATGCAATAAAAACTGCAGGGAACCAAAACAGCTCCAGGTTCTCTGTCTTCACCCAGAGCCTCTGGACAGTTTTAGGGGAGCTCCCCTTCATACTAGATTTTTACACACCCCAGCTGCAAATTACATGTGTGTTGCAAATGTATCTGCTAGTCCATTAAATTTTCCCCTGAAAAATGTCAAGAACATTATACAGAAAGAAGTTCTGATCCTTGCCCTTAAGGTCTCCACATCCCTTCTATCATAAAGCACCAGGCAAAATGTATTCAAATCTTTTAAGCCCTTTATGGGTCCATTTCAGATATTAGTACGGATTTGCCCTCCAGAACATATGGGAAGATGTCTGGTTTGCCTCTCTTGCTCCTCTACCAAAATCAAAAGATAAGAATCTCCTGGAATATAATTATTTTTATTTAAATTAGTTGAAATGTCTGGAAGACGGAAAGAAAGAAAACAAAACTTTGTAAGCATTAAACACCAGTGCTGAAAAGTAACTATAGTCCTCATTAAAACTGACACCAGAACAGTTTTCCTTAGATATATACAGTTTGTGTGTTATTATTATGTTATTGTGTGTTATTACTTACATCTTTATATTCTGAATCACTACAAGATCCTTTATGACTGTATGCTCATTTCTGTCTCCAATCAGAGTTATTAAACCAAAACATGGCATACACTGATTTATAAATACAAATAACAGGCTATACTTGTAAATAATAGTTTTCTTCTTGGGAAGCAGAGCACTGTCTCAAATGTATGAATAGTGATAAAATACCAATAATGCCACTCAAATTCCACTGAATATTCTCTGAGAAATTCTCAGCATTGCGCTTATCTTTGTGGCTTTACGTAAATGAGACATTTGCCAATAGAATATTTTCTCTCCTAGAAGCAGACTTGGAACAATTGTTGCTATTTCTCACGATTATGATACAATTTTATTTATAGTTCAGTTGACAGTTCAGTCTTATTTTCTTTGCTTTTACATTTATCTCCTTTTATTCAGTTACTCATGTATTTTTCGTGTAGCTGCTACTTGCAACCATGCCATCTTACAAGATTTTGGGGGCTGCATTCCTACATCAACACTATAGTTCGTATATGATAGAGAATCTAGAGCAATTCAAAGGGACACTGCATGTGCACCCGCATCAGAAAAAAATAGCCAAATAGATCCCGATGCAATGTTTTGAGGAATATGTGCAAGGACATGTCTGACCTAGAAAGACTGACCTCACTCCACTGAATTTTGAATCTGAGTCACGTTTGAGATTTCAGTACTTACTTCCATCTCTAGGTCTTTCTAGTTTGGTTCCATCTTCCTTTTCTAGACTTGGTCAGGAGGATTAAAAGGAACTTTTATGCCATAACTTTGTGGACAGAATTGTCGCTTGTTAGACTTCTTTCTTGATATGACTGTTTTTGTGATATGCCTGTAATTCTGAGTGTCCCTGTTTCGGAATGTCAAAATTGGTTTACCTGGTCCCCACTGTCTTCAACTATATTTTGCAGTACTCAACAACTGTATAAATCAGATACATGCTCCCAAGTGAAGTACTCAGGTAAGCTGTTATATTCAAAAGTCTGTCTTCAGTGGGAGCTGGGTTAGATCTTGATTCATTAGACAGGGTTACTCACAATGAGACACATAGTAGAGTGATCTGTAGTAATCTGCTATATTTCCAAGTTAATATCCAAGATCTAAACCCTTCAAGAATCTAGCAGAAGAGCTCCCTCTCTAGGCACTTTCAAATTCTAGTCTTTCACTTGACTTTTCACAATATTCGAGACAAACAAAAATACTGACTTTTCTAAGAGTGAAATATGGTCAGTAAAAGATAATGGCTCTTACTATCAGCTGCATATGTTCCAGAGGAGAAGAGTTAGCAGTACTGAATTAATTTTCTTTCTGCCAAGATAATTTCTCCTCTGTCAGCTCCATACAGCTTATATAAATGGTCAACATTACTATGTAAGGACAGGCCATTCTGGGTTTCCATCAGAAAGATTCCTTGATATAGATTTTGCTTTGTGAGATGATCCTCAATGCCTTGTACTTATGAGAAAGGAAGCTTTTTTGTCCTTTACAAAAAACCCTCAAGATATACACACATGGCATCACAACATGATGAAAACTTCATAGTTTGAGCTACCACTTTTCAGATTTAATATAAAACTGAAAGCAATTTCCTTTCCCAGTGAGGAGAAAAATAAAATCAACTCCCATCTCTAAACATGCTTCACAATGAACATAATGCTTTTGCTGCTATTTCATGAAAGGTAACTCTTCAGCAACCAAAGAGTGATTTTTTAATTCAGAATATAAATATTCTCTATGACAACAAGAATTCTGAACTAAACATTCTTTATAAATACAGAGAAAGAGGTGAGTGAAGGCTAGGAAGACCATTTCTATGGGACTTAATGATATAGCAAGTCATTAAATTCAGAAATCAGAGAAATATGTATACCATCCCTAAAATCCAAAAGAATCTTCTCTTCTGGTTTGAAGCAACAGTAGGGACCAGGCCAGAATTGGTCAGAAAAGGTTATATTACTTCCTTATACCTGAAATCAACAACCGTCTTCCTCTAGTATTTTTAAGGGCATATTTTCTGCTGCTGTCTATCCTTCCTAGAGGGTAGATTTAGATTGGATATAAGGAATAGATTTTTTTACAAGGACAGTGGTGAGACACTGGCACAGGTTACCGAGAGAAGTTGTGGATACCCCATCCCTGGCAACATTCCAGGTCAGGTTTGACAGGGCTCTGAGCAACCTGATCACGTGAATGGTGTCCCTGCCCATGGTAGGGGGGTTGGACTAGATGACCTTTAAACTATTTTATGACTCCTTCTGAACCACAAGCCAAAGAGGGTGGTTGGTAAATGGATTGGCAGCAAGCAGATCAAAAGGGGAGAGGGAGAGATGTTACATGCTTCAGTAGCAGTGGCAAGAGGAGGCAAGGAGATAAAGGAAGAGGAGAAGCAGGATCCTTTCTACCAGTTAGGTTTTAAAACTCACAGCTCTTCAATCCCTATCTGTCCACACAACAGAGAAAACTAACTTCAATGGTCTATAATCTGGTTGGGACAGATGGCATTTGTGCAGACAGAGGGAAAGGAAAAAACAGAAAATAAGCTAACGTAACTACCACCCTTTAATTCACAGTACAGTGCACTAATGGTTCCTTGGAATTTACAAGCATAACAAAAAATATCTTCAAAAGAAAAAGGAAAAATAACATGCTTCATTTACTATGTTCAGAGAAACTTCAATCAGATTTCATATAACTATCAGAGGAGGATAATTACTATCTATCTTTAACATTGTCAGCCATCTGAACTGCTTCATTTCTTATCAACTTCTCCTTTCTCCATTTCATTGTACTATTATCCTACTTATTATCTTAGACATCAATTAAAATTTGATGACAAGAAAAAATCTTGCTACTTCAGTTAGGTAGAACAGCATACAACATTACTGCAATTGGTTACAAAACAAATCTCAAAGTGACTTTTTAATAAACAAAAAATTACATTTTAATGCTGATATTTTGTCCATTTAGTCCAGCAGCACAAACTTAAGTCAGCGGCTTATTCAGGAGGAAAGATCAGCATTACTGTATCTCATCAATCCTGTACTGGCCCAGAGGATAAGCTTAACTCAAATGTGAGTACAACAGACAAAAGCAAATAGTACACACACTCTGCAAGTCCGTACCAGTTTTCCATCATTCCTACATCTTTCTTGGAAACACTATCCCCCAGCAACAGAAACATTTGTCAGACATTAGAAGCAGAAGTTGCAGAAGAGAAATGGCTGAAAGCTCTTCAATATCAGCAAGATAAAAATGAAAACAGGGACTGAAGAGAAATTAGGGTCCTGTTGCTATTTTGTAATATAAGGGATATCGTTCAAGTACCTGTTGACAAATGCTGTCTGGCTCCAGAATTTTGGAAGTGTCAACACGCTTCAGTGTGTCCTTTACCAGTGATACCTTTGCTTTATATCTTGCAACAAGAAGGACCACCACCAGTGTTTTGACAGTTCTTAGTCTGTGGAGGTCATGTGTTGGTCTGACTGACCTGCCTACCCTCATACTGATGGACTGACCTACCCACACAGCAGGGAACCAGAGCTGCTTCTGAAACAGGGGGGAAAGGGAAATATTTCTGTCAGTGTACTGACCATCACATCTTTGTCTTTTGCTCTTTTCCTTTGCTTGATATCCACATCATCCACTAAAATTTAGAGACTCATAGGTAGGTTCATAGAAGTCAGTGATGGTTTTATCATCAACCAACAGGAAAAGGATCAAGCTCTCACTGGACATTCATTCAGTGCTGAGGCGTATTTGGCACACTTGGCAGGACAACAGGAGTGCTCTTCATGGCTCCATGTAAAGTGATTAATAGTGACTGACACTGAGAAAATCTGAGAGACTGCTGTGCACTGAAAATGTATTTTAATTTTCTTGTACATAGAGGGAAAGACATCATTTCTAAGCAGAGAGAACTGAACAACATCCTACTGTATTATGAAAACTTTCAACATAATTCATAGAGAAACCATTAGAAAATGCGTGCACATCTGAAATGATGATTTGGGGCACTATGACCACTCCATTTTTGTTCCCCATATTTTTCAAGCAAATCAGACCTCACAAGCCTGGGAATCATTAATTAAAGAAGTAACGACTGGTATCAAACTTTCCGAGTGAAAAATAACAAAATGGTAAAGGACTGGCAGGCTCAAGGGAAAGCTAAAACTTGAGTATTACTTTACTTGTATAGTTGATCCTCTGCCTCTTATGTCAAATTTTCTCTCTTTCTCCCACTGGCATATTCTACCCTGATGTCCTTTATCATTTAGAAACAAAAAAGGGCTATTTAAAGTGCAATAAATGAAGATTTCCAAAGGATGTATCTAATGAAAATAGGCTTTTATTTTCACGTTTCTCAGCTTCACTGAGTAGATCTTTGTTCTAGAGTTAATTGACTCTTTGTGAACACAGCTTTGATTTTTTGATCTGTTTGATGTTGTTTCAGCTACTATTTGTTCAATGACCCACCAACAAATAGGTAAGGAAGGAAAACTAGAGCAAAAGCTCCATAGTTTTCATGCTGGAGAAAAGCAGGCACATTCCCTCTTCAACCACACAGAGGGCAGTGTGCAGAAAGCATGGTCATATCACCTCCGAGAACATAAGGGTTTCCAAGTAGAAAAGCTTTATGGAATGGGGAACGTAGAAGGGGAAAAAAGAGCATTAAAGTCAGAATAATATAGAAACAGAGATTCTGGAACCATTTGCGTAGTTTGGAAAGAAAAGGCTACGTTTTGGGGCGGGGGTGGGGTGGGGGAAACAACTCCAAAATAAAAACAAAATCAACTTGGATTTTTTTCTTTTTTCATTTTGGATTATATTCATTTATTCAGAAATCCCCCCAAATAATTTTTAAATAATAGGGATTATTTTTCTTTTCCACAAAAGACTCGTGTCTCATTCTGAAAATCTAAATAAGAGACATTTCTACCTTTCTTCTTTTTTTCCATTTGAAGTCAAATGTTAGGTAAACACATGCCATTATTTTTCCTTCACTTGTTTCTATAACCTTCCCAACAATCATTTCTATATTTGTGTTATAGAACTAATTTATTTTATATAACCTGGCTTTTGTCAATGGTGAATTCAGGATGTTTAATGAACACTACTTCATTCTATTCTTTCTAAGGGTGGGGCTTGAAAATGGGCTGTGGGAACACTCCTGTAGCATCTTAAAATTACTACTTAAATCACAAGAGGACATGGTTCCATTTAACTGCAAGAGCTTCCTCAGGAGCTGATAAGACAGGGGTCTGAGAGGAAAAAATCTCCCTGGAGCTCTTGTTAGCTTGGAAAACTGCCCAGCTTGCATTGGATTAGCATAAAACACTGCACACCTGGCAGAGCATGTCCCTGCATCTCTCTGCATACTTCTCTGCTCCGATAACAAATTACTTAAAGCAAACAGGACTTTTCATTTTTATATTGTTCCAAGCTCCATTTATCAAAACAGAACGTAAGATTTGATTTTTAAAAGTTCTAAACTTTTTCTTTTTAGTCATTAAGTCATGAATAGCGAACAGTGTTCTCTGATTTTTCATACATTTTGCCATTTTGATCTCTGTTGACCAGCACATTACCCTGTGAGAGCAGTAGAACTAATGCCACAGTAGATAACACTCAATATGAATAAGGATGGCAAAACCTGGGTCTCTTTTGTGTTACATAAGGTATTATTTGGTGTGGCCGCTATGATCTACAGTCATGGCCTAGAACATCATTCTGACAGGCACTGTACAAGCACTCATCATCTTCAGGAAGAAACAGATGTTTGATTGCAGAATAAAGGTGTATTTAAAATGGTTGTTTGTGTTATTCTATACCAAAAATACTGTGTGCCTTTCTCCATTCCATGCGACTAACTGGAAGCCCAATATTATGCAGCAGAAAAGAAGTAAACATAGGAAAGAAAAAAAGAAAATCATAATTTATTTCTAAGGGGGTGGGAAAAGATGTTCATATCCAAATTTTAAAAAGTGGACCACCCTCTGATTTTACTAATGAGTCTTTTGTAACTGATGTACTTCTGAAATTTCCTGGTTAAAACCCCAAAAAGTAGAATTACTGAGTTGCCTCATAGAATCTGCTGCTTAATAATGTCACACAGAAAAATTAGAAAGATGATGGAATTCATGCATGGAATTCATAATGTAGCACCTTTCTTCCACAGCCTGTAATTTGATCAGATTAGGGTAATCATATTTTCAAATGAAAAGTGGGCCAGCAGAAGGCAGCTGATGTAAGATATAATTTCTGGGAAACATTTGGTACACATTTGATTGGTTGTTGTTGCATTAATGTCATTTCTTTGGAGGTTTACCTCTCGTAGCTTTTTAAAGGGTGAATATTGGACTTGTATAGTCTAGGACACTGTTTTGTTTGGATATATGTTTAGCTGAATTGGACAGTCTTTGTTAATATGTTCCACTGTGCAATAACAGCAAACTTTTATATTTTGCTAAAATATATTGTGCTTTAAAATGCTATACTTAAAAAAAAAGATCTCTAGCTCATTGTGCACACATATGTCTACACAGGTCTATTCATGACAATTTGCCAGTACCTTGTCAACATTTCCATATTAGCTTGATCTGCCTTATTTATTAACAGCAAAAAAGTTCTGCTTGATGACAATTTTCTTAATGAAAGTTTCACTGTCCGGTAATACCTTCCTGCCATTCCAATCAGTTCATACATATATATATATATATATATGTCTTTCAGTTAAATAGAACAATTACAAGGGAGACTCCCAGAAAGCTCAAGAAAGCTTTCTGAAGATAATAAAAATGAAGTGCATAGACCTTTTCTTTTTGTGTCAGCCACAAAATTATATCTGTGTTCATCTGCACACGGTACGGCCACAGAAAATAACTTTGTGATCAATGTTAATCCTCAGAGAAGATGACTGATATAAGTGAGGTGTTAAATATTTCACAGTACTTGCAATATTTTGTATTGTAAAGATCCAACTACTGTCATTCAGTTAAATGCCTTGGAATGGTTATATATTAAGAGTTTAAATTACCAAAAAGGACTTCGACAACTTCAACTCTTTCAGTGTAAGGACTGTTTTTTGCATCACAAATATTTTCGTATGGAAAAAACAGAAAGATTCATTTCAAAGAGCCACTGGAGATAAATAGCTGGTGTCTGGAATACAACTGAGAAATTTCTAATTAAACTGCACTAAATTCTCATCTCTGATACACTAAAATAACTCCAATGGAACTTTGCCGGAATTCAGTATAATTACTGGTGCTGTACAGCAGTATGAGAGACGGTAAGATCTATTAAAAGGTTTCGATAAAATTTATGCAAGTATTTAATTATACAAAAAAAAAAAGAGCATAACATCTCTACGGTCTAAAAAGAATGGTCTGATACATTGGCCCATCCAGTTAAGTCATTGGTGTGTAACAACCATATTCATTCAACATATTTCATTCTGTGCAGATTGGACTGTTCTCCTGCAATGAAGAGACACTTTCATACAGACGTTGCGTCAGGTTGCCTCTAGCAGCGAAACCCTGGGGCCTTCTCTCATCTGCCGCAGTGAAGAGCAGCCCTTCACAATCACATTCCAGACATCAACAAACAGCTGCCGTATACTCCCCAACACAAGCATCACCCTAGACCTTACTATAGACTTATTAGACCTTGACCCCAGAACTGTTGCCAGGACACTGTGTCCTCACATAGCCCTTCTGCAATCCAAACTCACAGAAGGCTTTTTGCTTAGAGAAATGATGCTTTAAGTTTCTTTTCTTCCTCCTATACACAGCAGATCCCAAACACAGAAGACCTTGTTTCCTACATGTCTGACTGACTCTAAATGCATTTGAATTTAACATTATCAAGTATCCAGTAGGTACATTATTAACTAACCTCACCTTTGTGCTGAAGATCTGACAGGGCAGAATTATGAAACTGTGGATCGAGCTCAGTGGAAGAATTTGAAAGATACCTGTATCTTTGCATGACAACTATTCCCCCATGAACATTTGCATGTGTAAGAAAGGAAAAGAATATACTACCTATATTCAATCAACCCAAGGTATTTAAAAATTACTTATAATAAACATATTGCAAACATCACACTATATTCCAAATTCATTATTTGATGGGAAACATGTATCGTGTGCCTTTTTTACAGATTCTGATTTAATTGCCCTTTTGCCAAATTAAAATTAACCTTAGAGGATTTATTAAGTAATCTGCCTCTTCCTGAAAGAACATCCCCTGTCCCAGATGGAGTTGCATGTAAAGCCTCAAAACTTAGCAAAAATTTCATAAAACTCCCTGCAAGATTCTGCCATCTACTCAAGAGGAAGCTCAATGCGGCTTTATTATATCTGCTACCAAAAAGATACCAAAACACACTCAGACAACTTTATTTTCTGTGTGCATGTGTACATGGAAAGACTATTTGCTCACTCAGTTCAGAAACTCTCTTTCAAAGGCATTAATTTATATTTTTCTAAACTAGGTGCACTAATTTCCAGGCTAGAAAAAATAAATATTTTAAAAGAAAATATTTTAACATGTAATTATATGCATATAATATTTTAATTTATAGGTCAAAATTAAAACTTTTCATAATGATAAAATTATATCTGAAATTTAGGGTCATTATAGGGTTATTAACATTGACAATATAGTGAACAGACACTTCTATTATACTATCCTTCAGTAATAAGAATTGTGGCTGAATAGTCATTTGTAGTCCTTTACTTTGATTCTAATATGTGTTTATGGTTATCCTCTTTCAACCAAGAATTTAATAAAACATTTATCATTATCAAAGACTTATTCACGAATGTTTGGATGTCTTCAGGGGCTTATTTTAAAGCACTTGTTTAAATACTTAGTTGAATATACATGACCTACTGAGTCTCTTGGATAGGGTTCTTGTTAGTCTTCCAAATCTTTTTCTAAATAAACATCTTCCGTATATGTGTTTCTAGTATTGATGACATATTTTGTTTCCTCCTTGATGGAGGTATACATCCATTATTAAGTATATTTAGTAGCAGCAGTAGCTAGATCTCTTCAGGATTTCAGAGTTCAAGCAGAAAAACTTGACTGTGAATGGGAACTGTTTAAAAACACTAGCTAATGCTTGACAACACATACGGTGATTGAGAGAGCTGCCTGAGGACTGGAGGAAAGCAGGTGTCCCTCCTATCTTCAGGAAGGGCAAGAAGGAGGACCCAGGGAACTACAGCCCCGTCAGATTCACCTTGGTCCCTGGGAAGGTGATGGAGCAGCTCATCCTGGAAACTATTTCCAGGCACATTAAGGACAAGAAAATCATTAGTAGTAGTCAGCATAGCTTCACAAAGGGCAAGTCATGCTTGATCAACATGATAAAATCCAATGATAAAGTGACTGGCCTGGTAGATGAAAGGAGAGCAGTTGATAATTGTCTACCAGGACTTTGGTAAGGCCTCTGACACTGCCTCCCATAAGATCCCCGTAGAAAAGTGGATGAAGTATGGGTTGCATAAGCAGACAGTGAAGTGGATTAAAAACCGTGGCTGAACAGCTGGGCCCAGGGAGTGGCACAAAGTCTAGCTGGAGAAGTGTACTGCTGCGGTCAGTACTTGGTCCAGTCCTGTTCAACATCTTTGTTAATGATCTGGATGATGTCTACCCTCAGCAAGTTTGCTGAGGACACAAAACTGTGAGGAGCCAGAGGGTCGTGCTGCCATCCAGAGGGATCTCAACAGGCTGGAGAAATGGGCTGACAGGAACCTGTCAGGCAATGGGCATATGCTGAAACACAGGAGGTTCCATCTGAACATCCCGGGAAATCTTCTTCATTGTGAGGCTGACCGAGCACTCACACAGGTTGCCCAGGGAGGTTGCGGAAGATCTCCTTGGAGAGGAGATAGAACCAGGGAGGTTGTTGAATATCTGGAGCCCTCTGGACATGGTCCTGGGTAGCCTGCTTTAGGTGACCTTGATTGAGCAAGACAAGATGACTTCCAACAGTCCCTTGTAACCTCAATCGTTCTGTGATTCTGTACATCAGAATCTAACAAACATAGAAAAATTATAAGCAAAAGGTTACAAGGCTTAATTTATCTTTGCCGAGACACATAAGGAAAATAAAAACAAAACCAAAAAAAGCAGGATTGGGGTTTGTTTTTTTTAAAAAAAAAGAGGCAAGAGAGGAGACAAGGAGCAAAAGCATCTGCTACCTGCAAGACATGAAATTGCCAATCATGTAGAAAAGACAAAAACATACAGTGTTAGGAAAACAAATAAGACTGCATAGTCAGATCCCAGAGTGGTAACAAAACAATTTACATTCTAATAAAAACTGAGGGAGATGTTAAACAGAAGCTAACAAGGCTAGACAGTTTCAAACCAGCAGGGCAACCTGTATCTGAGAAGGTCTCTGACCATTGTTATTGCTGGTTTTCAGTAAGCCCTGGAACAACAACAAAATTCCAAAAGACTGAAAGAAAGTACGGTGTGCAGATACTCAAGAAGATGACCTGCGTAATTACAAGCCACTCCAACTAACATTGCTGCTAGACAAAATAATAGAACCTGATTAATAAAATTTAAAGGAGGTAAATGCAATTAGTGCAAATCAACATAGGTTCAACATAAAATAGTTCTTGTCAAAGTATCCTGATGTTTTGAAGGCAGTTTTTCTGCTGAGATGAAAAATTTAGATCACATCACATTTGCATATACGTGCATTTATATCTGTTTCTGCATACACTGTAGTAGTATGCATTTCGAATTCTGAAGGCATTGGACTGGCTGTGTACACTATTTTAACCAAGATACAGAATTATGTGACATTAAATATCTCAAAATTTAACCATAACAAAGGAAATTAGTGGTTTCTAGTGAGAACCAGGGGAAATTTGATTTTCAACCTTTCGTTATTTAGCACCTTTATTATTTGAACTGCAGAAAAATGCATACTCTTTGAAGCTGAAGATGTCTTGAAATTGAAGTTTACACATGTCACAAGCTTGGAACATCTAGGTCAGCTGGTAGAAGCCAACATTAGGCTTTTTAATGTGGCAATGTGTAAAGTCATAAACCTAGGATGAAGAACATAGTTCCAGACGGAGACATTCAATGCTGGGAGGAAATGTGTCAAAAGCTTGACAGGCACGTTAGTCAGAAAAGGAAGACAAAAGTAACTGTACCCCCCGATAAATGAGACAGGGCATCTGGTGACAAATGACATGAAGAATGCTGAGGTACTCAATAACTTTTTTCCTCAAGTTTTCACTGTCAGTTGCATTTCCCACATCTCTCAAGCCCCTGAATCTCAAGGCAGGGACTGGGGAAATGGAGTCACCCACGTTGTAAGAAAAGATCAGGTTCAAGACCTTCTGAGGAACCTGAACATACACAGATCCATGGGACCTGATGAGATGCATCCCAGGGTCCTGAGGAAACCAGCAGATATAGTTGGTATGCTGCTCTCCATCACATCTGAAAAGTCATAACAGTCAAGTCCACAGTGACTGGAAAAAGGGAAACATTGCACCAATTTTCAAAAAGTGTAAAAATGAATACCCTGAGAACTACCAACCAGTCAGCCTCACCGCTGTGCCTGGGAAGATCAGGGAACAGATTCTCCTAGGAGCCATGTCAAAGCACACAGATGACAGGTAGGTGATTAAATAAAGCCAGCATGGCTTCACCAAGGGCAAATTGTGCCTGACTAATCTGGTGGTCTTCTGTGATGAAGTGACTGCATTGGTGGGTAAGGCAAGAGCTACTGATGTAATCTACCCGGACCTGAGCACACCCTTAGCAAGTTTGTGGATTACACCAAGCTCAGTGGTGCAGCTGATATGCCTGAGGGAAGGGATGCCATCCGGAGGGATCTTGACAGGCTTGAGGAGTGGTCCCATGTGAACCTCATGAAGTTCAACAAGGCCAAGTGCAAGGTCCTACACCTGGGTTAGGGCAATCCCCAGTAGCAATACAGTCTGCCTGATGAATGGACTGAGAGCAGCCCTGAGGAGAAGGACTTGGGGATATTGGCAGATGAAAAATTAGGTATGAGCCGGCAATGCGCGCTTGCAGCCCAGAAAGCCAATTGCACCCTGGCCTGCATAAAATGAAGTGTGGCCAGCAGGTCAAGGGAGGTGATTCTCACCCTCTCTTCTGCTCTCGTGAGACCCCACCTGGAGTACTACCTCCAGCTCTGGGGCCCTCAGCACACGAAAGACATGGACCTATTAAAGCGGGTCCAGAGGAGGGCCATGAAAATGGTCAGAGGGCTTCCTTCTCCCTTTCATAAGAAAGGCTGAGAGGGTAGGGGTTGTTTATTCTGGAGAAGAGAAGGCTCCAGAAAGACCTTATTCCAGCCTTTCAATACTTAAAAGGAGCTTAAAAGAAAGATGAAGAAAGACATTTTACCAGGGTGTGTAGTGATAGTACAGAGGTAACAATTTTAAACTAAAAGAAGGTAGATTTAGGTTAGACAGAAGGATGAAATTCTGTAACAAGTTGCCCAGAGAAGCTGTGGATGCCCCACCCCTGAGAGTATTCAAGGTAAAATTGGAGAGGGCTTTGAGCAACTTATCTAGTGGAAGATGTCCCTGCCCATGGCAGGGCAGCTGGACTAGGTGACCTCTAGACATCCCTTCCAACCCCTATCATTCTGTGATTCCATGATTCTGTGATGTGTGACGCAGATGAAGATAGTAACATAACCTACCACGTCACCATAGCTGGGTTCAGTGATCCTTTTTAGCCTTATAAGCTATGAATATGTAGGTTTGGGACCATGATTCACTCACAGCATTCCTTTGATCCATTTTTTTCCATATGTATAATATGTATGCATGGTACTGACCTAAAGTTTGAAAGTGCATTTTACGCATAATTATAAACAGAGTTAATAAAAGCATTCCTTATAATGATATTCTAACCATTGTTTTGGGAAAAAAATGAATCCTAACTTCCTTCATAATATCTCATTATCTGATTTAACATGCCAGGATTATGGCATAGCAATTAAGCGGTGAAGGAATTTCAATTGAGTTATTACCTGTGTACCTAGCTTTCACACATAGATGAATTAATCAGGACTCAATGAAGACAATCTCCCTTAGTTTCAGGCTCAGCAAATTGCTTGATATGGTGATGAATCAATGAAAATCCAAGAGAAGTCAGTGGAGTCAGTTTATTGCTGGAGGAAAGGGTGGGGGAGAGGGCAAAGAGCAGGGAGTAAGATGATTAATAAAATGAGAAAGGAGGTATGTGAGAAATGGCAAATAAATTAAGAGCAGAAGCAAATGGGTGTGTGGTCTGGTGGTGGGTGTTTTTGGAAGAAGGCTGGAACTGTAATGGATACCATCTCTTATATGTAGGGAATTCTGCTATCATTTCTCACAGCTTGGCCATACAGGGAAGAAGCAGGTAGGACATTCATCATATAACTGACAGTATGCCCAGTAGCATAATTTTTTTGGATGTAAAACCGAAGGAAAGCATATTAGAGAGTACAGCTTGCTGAAGCTTGGAAGCATGTGGTCAGTAGAGCCTGCCCTGTACAGGATATGCTTCTGACTCCATTTCTCACAGAAGCTCCCTCTTCATCTAATGCAATGCTAATACTGTGGACAGGGCAAGCTACTCCTTCTGACTCCATTCCTCAGCAGAAAGAAAACATGTTACTGTCATCGTATGGACACAACCTCTGCTCGCCACCCCCCCCCCCCCTTCTTTTTTTTAATGGTCCAGAACAATGGTGGGAGGCCATTAGTTTTAATTTTTAATTATGTTATAAAGTTAATATCTTTTCCTTATTTTTCATTTTTCCTCATCTGCTTGTTAAAGAAATTTTAATTTTTATCTGTATAAGTAAAAGACAAGAACATGTACAAGCCTTTTCATGTCTCATTGACAATCTGGGCAGAGTCCACAGATCCAGGGACATGGTTTAGTGGTGGTTTTGGCAGTATTAGGTTGATGGTTGGACTTGATGATCTTAAAGGTCCCTTCCAACCTAGACAGTTGTATGATTCTATGATCTTAGTAAGGTATCTGTGTTTGAAAACTGGGTCAACAGAGTGTAAATTAAAGATTTTTGTTTTCTTGTTTGTTGGTTTGGTTTAAATGAGTACGGCTTTTCCCCAACCACAGTCTTGCTACTATTCCCACAAATGTAACTGGGAGTAAAATCACATCGCAATTTAACTGCATTTCAAACTGTGTTTCAAGAACTTTACACCAGTGACATTTAAAGCCAGTATGTAAAACACGAAAATCTAAAATATATTGGAATTCCCTTGCCTGCTCTATTGCATCCCATTGTATTAGACCCATATACTTTTAAGTTTCCATTCATTATGGCAGTAATTCTTCCTTTTCTTCACTGGCAAACTTTCCATCACAGACTTTCTGCTACCCCTTATGGAAACAGACCCTGGCAGCTCAGCTCATGTGCTGATCTTCTTATGTGTTCCTTCCCTCTAAATTCCAGGTTTTCATTGGCTTCACAATAAATACCAGAGTAAATATACAAGATGATTGAGCAATCAATCAGAGACATGGACAAGTCTTTATCAAGATTTAGGTGATAAAAAAAAGGGCAGTGGCACAACTCTACATTTGATGAAAAAAATTCTTATAGGCAGATAATTCCTACACTGTAGAAACAGAGAAAGTAGAGAGAAATGTAGCATGTGCATGGACGATTTCCCTGAGCAAAGGTTACAAAATATTACATTATATAGCAGCTACACGAAATGAAACAGAATGTTTATGTTATACTTAGACAGATTTCTAAACAGGTCATTAAATTTCTATATGAAAATGTTACTTTCTCTTTAAACTGGGACTTCAAGTATTCTAAAAACACGAATAATAAATGTTCATTCTAAAATATCACATGCACTTGTGGGATGGAAAATCTTTTGGCTAGGAAAGTTCAAATGCTCCCTGGCTACTAGAAAGTATTTTTAACTGGTTATTTTATTTACACATTTAAAGCTGTAACCCAGCCTGAACTTTTACTGATACAAATGCAAAACCAGCAACAAAGTTTCTAGCTATATTGAATGGATCTCAGTCATTGATTTCTTTAAAACATATTTTTGGAGTGTGTAAACAGCTGAAAATAAAACATTTGATAAATATTTTATATGTTGATAAATATTAACATCAAATTATGAACTGTAACTTTAAATAAAACTTTCAGTCCCTCAGTGGGCTTAGCATAAACACTTAAGTTAAATATCTGAAAGAACGACCACTACAGGAGATTGTAAAGCCAAAAAATCTCTACTTCTTTTGGAAAGAGAGGAAAGAGGTAAATATGAATGTCAATGTCATTTTCTGCTCTGAATTAGCAGTTGTTCAAGCTTAAGCAACAAATAGGAAATGGCTGGATACTACAGCAGTGCATTAATACTGACAAAATTTCTCAGGCAGGAAAGGTCTCAACTTTGTAAAGTTGCTTGTAAAATTGCAGAGCTATCAAAACCTAGATGTGCCCGAGTTCTTTGTAAATGTCAAACGTCAGTCTTGGGAATGCTTTTATTATACCTATGTTATCTTCAAAGCTGGAACTCCAAATGTTTCAAAAAAATTGATTACTGATCACCGCAATTTCCTACACCATCAAATTTAGAGATTTAACATGTTCTGCAATTAGCTGGTGGTCTCAGATTATCTACCTATGCAATGCTAATAAAGTAGCTGAATAAATGAAGTGTAATACAGATAAAATCAATGTTAGTTCAAAGGCTGAAGTCTGAAGAAGCTTTTAATCGCTTCTAATATCTCATACCAATGGACTGAATCAAGAACTTCTGACTGACAAAAACCATAATCACACAGTTCTTAAAATCAGTGGCATAGCTCCCATTTCCTTCAGTGGGAGAAGACTCAAGTTACCAGACTGCACTCTTTGTCCCACAGACCTTCCTGATCTTTCAAAAAGGATCCCATGCTCATGTGGATTTTGGAAATCATGTTCTCATCAAATTGCCTCTTTCTAAACACTGCTACAATTTTAAATTTATTCTTTAAAATTTTGAAGACTAACAAAGTGACAAAGTCACTCAGAGTTTCATCTGATGAAGATGACTGATGTTGCTTCTCTAACATTTTCTATCTGAAGTGACTGAAACACATTTGCAAGTGTTCTTTTGTAAGACCAAGCGTGATAGGTATTTAGGAAATACAGACATGGGCAGTGGCACACCTCAAGATTTAACTAGTTATCTTATGTTTGACCTACGAGTCAAATCATTCAGAGGTAGATCAGCTTCTGCATATGTAGAAAAAGAAAATGTGGGAAAACTCCATAGTTCGTGCATAGTTTGTTATTGTCCCAAACATTAAGAGTACTACAAAGTCTTAAACATTGCTATAATTACTAAACATTGAACATGAGATCTGATGCTTAATAAGATTTAGAGATCCAAGTAGAAATTACTAAAGAACTCTCCTATAGGAAATCCTACTGTCCGTCACAGACCCAGTCATGTGACTTATCCAAGTAGATCTTCACTTTCTAATGTCTGATTAATATATTATATAAAAAGAATTTCCCGTGACAACTGCATCAACTGAAATAATCCTTCAAATGTGTTAAAAGTACCTGACTAAAAAAAAATGAGAGATAATCAGAAAATATTTCTTGTCTTCTTGCAAAAGAAACAGCCAATGTTCACAGACACAGTTCTTCAATTCATTGTCTTTAACTTTGCTTTCAAACTTTCTTGCAGACTGGCCCACTTGCTGAAGCACTTTTTGTGCTTTATTCCATATTATTGCACCAGAGTTTAAAAAAAAAAAAAAAAAAAAAAGAACTAAAAACACAAGCAAAGCAAAAAGAACCCAAGCAAAACCCACTTTTTAAAACATTAATTCAATGACATTTGCAATTGATTCAATGCCCACTGACCACATCAAACTTTGAATCAGACTTTCTGTATATAAATGAATGTCTGCTATCAGGCTGTGTGCAATGTTGCATACACAGAAGTTAAAGATTCTGTGAAACTTTGGCTTTTCAGCACCAGCAAAGGCTCTAGCTGCTGTCACCAGTTTGGAAATGATAGCAGATTATTTATTACTATTTAATTCACATGTAAGGTAATGTATTGTTCTAGGAAAAGCATATTCATTTAAAAAGTCACCCTGACTAATTCAGTTCAATGTTGTTAAATAATAACCGATTAAAAAACTGTTGTTTGCTTGTTGAATGTTAATTTTATTATATAGTGACGTATAGCGTCTTAAAGAACAGTAATATTATATAACGATGGATGTAAATTTTGGTCTAATTTATAGCTAAAATGTTCTAAAATAAAAAAAAATAGAAAGCATATGTTTAATTTTCAGAAATCCTATAGTCTTAAAGGAAACTTAGGCCTTCAGTTTAAAAGTTTAGTATATTTGTAAGTGCTTTCACACCCAGGGGTAAGAAAAATGATTACGCGTTAAACCTACATGAAAGTGTTCTGGTATACTTGAAACTAAATTCTGTGGGATCTCTGACAACAGCACCTAAACTAAGAAATGTTAATCAGATCTAACAGAAACACAGCTGGAATCGACCAGACTTCACAAAATACCATTATGTCTGAAAAAATATCTGGATGATAACTACTCCTGAATGTGAGTCTAACAGAATATACAACATTCCCACATACTCAACATTCAAGCACCATGATCTGGAAGGATAGATTCTCTAATTCTGTATAGTCCAGAATTCCTGAAGAGAAGTTTCTTGTACAATGCTTTGCGCTTTCAGAAGGGACATTATACTTTTTTAATACTTTTCTCGCTTACCCAAGCTATTAAGGGAAGTCTGGGTGCCATGCAGTCAAAGCTAAAAGATGCATATTTTTCTTATAGACAAATCTTAATGATTTACTATACTTGCCCCTCATTTGTTTGCTGTATTTTGTAATATTGTATTGTATTGTAACTGCATATTTTAAAATGCAGTTAAACTTCAGCAGTGGTATGGGGCCTACTGCAAAAAATGAAAAGCATCGGAACAAGAAGTTTTACTGTTTCTCTACTGATCAGGTTTGCATTGCACATAAACAGACACAACCAAAAATAAAACTTAGCTGTGAAAGAAAATTACTTTTTAAGTGAGTTGCTTTCATAGAGAAGCAGATGATCCCATGATGAATCCCTTTAACATTCTCATTAAGAAGACAAGGTCGCTGCTTTTTGTGGGTTTTTTATAAGAACACAATTGAACGTTAGCCTACCCATAGTCATATTCTTATCATTCCCTGTTTAAGCCATGTAAAAGAGTATAAAGCACTAAATTTGTATTTTCCATGTTACTTTTTATCTTGTGATGACCTCTCCTGGTTGAGCTGTTCATTAGCCTTGATTCCAGAAGTTAAGAGCGTTTTGATCCCCTGTGCTTATTAAAACAAAAAAAAAATACGCAGGAATATGAAGAATTTATTGCCAAGGTATGAAAAACGTGACTATGAATAAAATTTACAGTAAGATCTGAGTATTTGTGTGTGTGATACTGTATCATGGTGTATGTTTATTGTACTACAAGATGGGCTTTCAACACCCACTTCATCTTGAGATAAAACTGAACGAGATTCAAAGCTTTCAGCAAGATCCCTTCTGAATCAGGATTACTGAGAGACATGATTATAATGACAGAGACAGATTTACTGACTTTGCAAAGCAACAAACATTTGAGATGCAACATAAGGGATGTCCAATTCTATTCTTTCCAAAAACTGTATCTTTTTCTATGTCAGCACAAGCAGACTGTAAGAAAACACTGAAGAGCAAGATCATATATAGGGACTCGTAATTCACTATACACCATGAATCTTGCATACTTCCTAAGAAGTACTGTAAAGAATAATTTTGCTGTTGTTAATTACTTCAAAGTCAAAGCATAAAGTAGCAATGGAGAAAATTAAAATGTGGTTGGAAATCGGTTCTACATCAAAGTTGCATTTCACACAATTTTTCATTCTTTCAGAAGTATTCCCAATATGATGTTCAAAATCAACTAATAATAAAAAAAAAAAAAAAAAGAGATAAAAACCTAAGTGCATTCTCTCATCAGAGGACAACAAAATTACCCAATGTCAGTTGCATACAAAGTGACAAACAATCCCAGAAAATTCGGCACAGTGACCAGTTTGTATACCACAGCGTGCAACAGAATAACCA
The DNA here is from genome assembly GCA_013398815.1 of Ibidorhyncha struthersii. Lineage (NCBI taxonomy): Eukaryota > Metazoa > Chordata > Aves > Charadriiformes > Charadriidae > Ibidorhyncha > Ibidorhyncha struthersii. Next base: position 480,084 of record VZSZ01010140.1, read on the forward strand.
GTTAAGTGGTGCACCAAAACACTGTGACACAGCACTTGAGTTCCTACTCTGGTAACACTTCCCAAGCACCCGTACATTTTTACAAGAATTTTAAACGTGTACTGCAATGTGAACTCTCCTTTTGTAATTTTAAGGCTGATGTGTACTTCTAGCTATATTTCTGTTTCCGGTAAACAAATCCAGCTCCATTTCACTTTCAGAAGTGAGTCAGAAATGAAATGTTATACATTACATAAGGAGTGTAGTGTATGAGCTCTTGGAAGGTGAATTAATTTAAAGAAATCTTTGACTATCTGAAAAAAATTGTCAAGATGAGAATGTATATAAGTAAATTGTAATTAAGCTTATATATATGCTTTATTCATGGAATTTCTGGTTATAGTGATGTTACTACAACCATTAACTTCTCAACTAACTTCTTTCAAAAGTTAAAGATTTGGTTGTTAAGTAATCTGATAAGCCACTGTAGGTCATTTTCAAGTTAAACTACAGTCATTAGTTACTGTATGACAAAAAAAAGCACTCAGATATCATATTATAGAAATCAGTGTAGGGAACTTTGTTTACCAAGAACAGATTTCTGACAACCTAAATCATAAATCTCTTTTCCCCCTGTATATTCCTGTTATGCACAGCCTGAGAGATGACCATGAAGAAATAATATTCAGAAGAAAAATTAGATAGCCAGTCAAAACTAAGCAGTAAAGCTCAGGATTAATATTTCTTCTAAATCAAAGGTAGAAAAATAAACGAACATCCTGTAGCCTCTGAGACCTAGATACAATGCAGACACTGCTGTAGCTTTTCTGTTGACACACAAATAAACGTGTGAGTGTAAGCAAATCCTGGAGCAATAACATTGTTTTATTTTTCAATAGGTATCAGATGATAACAGATAGAAAACCACTAAGAAAGTATAGCAGTGCTCCAGTTCCTTAATCATTGCATTGTTCATTCCCGCTCCCCAGGAAATAAATAAATAAATGTAATGATCCACTTCATAGATCTCTATGCAGCATATACATTACATTCTAAAACAATTCCCTGCTTGGTCAGTAGAATCAGCCCCCATTCACATACACACAATCCCAACACATCTCTCTGTAACATCTCATGACATCTCTTTCCTCTATAAACAACAGAGGAAGTCAACAGTAGTGTCTATTTTTGACGATTCTATAAAAATGCACTGCATTTCAAAAATACTTTGCAAATGGCAAATGCTTTCCATGGTCTGAAGAGAAACAACTAAATACTTAACAATGACATCTACCTGCAAATGCTTTGCTGTAAATTACAGCTCAGTGCAATGTTAAAGATTTGATCTAACACCCATTGAAATCAATGAGTACATTGTCATTTTTACACTGATAGCAGAATTGGGTATTGTATAGGTGCTCTGCATTCCTCCAGGCATTTCAGCAGATGCTTGATCATTTCTCTGCTATTTCTGCCTCCCTAGGGGGGCAATTGCTGGTCTCCTCTAAAATATCTTTGCTCATTTTATTATGGGCAGCAAAACTTCACTCTCAAGAAAAAGCTGTCCTGGCTCAGTTCCCTCTCATCCACTCATCATCATTCTTTTCTCTTCAAATGAGGCAAAATTTTCTCTTGCTGCTCGTTGATAAAACTCCAGTTATGGAAACTGCTCACATCTCCTCTTTTCCCTCACACAACTGTGGAAGTGAAGTACTTCCAAATGCAAATTGCCTATCTTCTGAGGATGGTGGGAAAAAAAAACAAACCTAAACAAACCAAACAAACAAACAAACAAAAAAAAAACACCCCAAACTTCGAATAGCTTCTATCTGATTCCTTTCCCCCTCTGACTCCATTGCAGAACCAAGACTATATCATAGAGCAGGTCTTTCAACTTTCCACACCAGCTACCACTGAAATCATCTACACTAAGGAAGATCTGATAGGGAGCACTGCAAACAGTATCAAACCTTAGTGCACACATACACATACAAATACACAGAAAAACAAACACAAGATCCGCCAGCAGAGAGAAAATAATCAGCCTCCCAGAGTTGAGGGAATTCCCCTTCGGCTTATTGCAGAGCTCAAATTGTGCATGCTTCTTAGAAAAGGGTACTTACGAGATGCAGGCAGAGCAGTCCTGGCTCTGCAGCTAATGCTGCTGAAAATCCAGAGGAAGAGAGCTGCCCTGCAGCCAGCTCGGGTAACCACAACCATCCTTCACTTCCTGGCTCCCTGTACTCCAAATGCCAGCCGCAGAAAACCTGCTTTTCTCCACTTTGGCCCCTTCTCTCTCTCTCCTTCTCTTTCTCGGAGGAGGTGGCGAGGAGGTAAAGGGGGCAGGGCTTTACCTTGGGGTAGAAGCCAGCCCCTCTTTTCGTCTGCTATCTCTGGGTTTGCAGCAGGATAAGTCCCAGTACTTTTCTTTCCCTTATTTCTTTCTGTTTGTGCGTGTGTGTGTGTGTGTGCGCCTGTGCCTCCTTCTCAGAGGAAGGGGGGGAAAAAAAAAAGCGAAAAAAAAAGAAAAAAAAAGCCACGAAGTATCAAATAACAAAGACTGTAGAAGAGAAAAAGAAAAAAATAAAAAACCCAGTCCCCAAAATGACGTGGGGGGAGGGAGGGAAAGGGAGACGGAGATGAAAGGAAGGGAGAAAGGCGGAAAAAAAGCTGTTGGTGCTGCTAATGCTGCTGTTGACTGCAGCTGAGCCCTTCTTCCTGCACAGAGCAGCGCTGCTGAGAGAAGCTTGCAATAACCTCCCAGCTCAGATATATATACACAGTGTACACGCACACACAGCCGGGGAGCCAAACACACACTCACGCAGGAGCAGGGAGAGGGGAGAGGGAGAGAGAGAGGGAGGGAGAGACACTCCCGCAGCAGAGAAGCAGGCTCAGAGCCTCTCTCCTCATGTGTTCATCATCTTCCAGCGGGAGGAAACGCTGCCACCGGCAGCAGCAACCTCCCCCCCAACCCAGAA
>VZSZ01010140.1:483263-506788 GCA_013398815.1 Ibidorhyncha struthersii
GAGATGGGAGCGGCTCCCCGAGCTCCAGCCTGCCGGGATCCGAGCCAGGCGGCCAGCAGGCAAGTCCTCCGAGCGGTCCTAGTTCTGGGGGGGTGAGCACCATCCCGCCTGCAGAGAGCTGGGGCTGCAAGAGCCGCTAATGCAGATGTTTTCATTCGGTAATTAATTCTCACTCCGAGAGCGAGCCAGGAAGCAAGCTGCATTAAAGTGTCATTACGGTTTTCACCTACAAGAGAGGACTGAGAGAACCTGGCCGTATCCTAGCCTTATGGTTTAGGGATTTCAATAGACTGACTGCTCTTTTCCATCCCTCGCCATCCCTCCTGCAGTTGCCCTTAAACAGACTGAACCAAAAGTTATTGTACGCCAGATACGGTAGAATAATGAGGGTGGGGAGTTATTCATGGATTATTTATTCTACAATCAATGAGGCAAAGAAAAATGAAAACAATTATTTCTCAGGTGTTATATAAAGAAGGCTGTGAAATGGAGAGGTATAATTTCTTTAGAGGAGCCCCAAAGCAGGGATAAATTATTTTCAGTGCCTAATACACATGCTGTTAACAAGTATCTGCTGTTATTTAGTGAGTGTGATGAAGTGGTTAAGACTGTATGTAAGATGAGATTTTCAGAAAGGCCTTGGGATATTAGGATCCTCGATCCTATTGCCTTTCAGAGGGAGTACAGTGCCTATCTTTTAGGTCACTTTGAAAACTCATCCATACATAATATGTGATATCCCAGGAGAGCAGTGGCCTCGAGGTTTAAGCACAGCACAGGACAAAGCTTAAGTGCTCGTCCTGGGAAAAAGTATTTCTGCAGTCTTGTCCAACTGCCTTAATTTTTCCTCCTTCAACGTTTCCCTCCCTTGCCTTATCCATATCGAGTAATAATACATTCATATTTTAAATGCTTTCATAGAAGTAATGCAAATACATCTGTGGCAAACATGGAATGAAAAGGTTCACTATGAATGCTAAGCGCTATTATACTTTATCTCTGTTTTTGACAGAATAAATATCCCCATAGAGAATTTGTTTCCCCTTCTCTGTATCATCTTGAGCCCTCTGCCGTACCCTCTCCATTCCTTAGACCCACAGACACTTTTTGATGTTCAGTAATCATTACGATATGTGAGTTTTGGGGGAATTAACTAAGAACAAAATATTAATGAGTGTCATTAAACTAGTTCAAAATTGCCTCTTTCCGTAACTTCTTTCTTGTTAACATCTTCTATTCTCCTCCTGCTCTATAACCCACAATTTTTCAAATTTGTAAACCTACATTTTCTGTTCTTTAGCTACAGCAGAGGCAATAGTGCTGATATACTATCAGAAACTGCCTGCATATATTCACGGAAAAAAGAAAAACTTCTGACTATGACATGCAAAAAATCCTACCACTTTCATTCTGAGATCTTACAACACTTCCAGTATTCATTGGCCTTCATTATTCACCTGTGTAAGTAATAAACAGCTTCTCCGAGTAAGTATTTAAAAGCTCAGCCGACCATTTTGCAAACTAAATTTCTGCTTTTTAAGGACCTTCCAAAAAAAAAAAACAAAACCAATATACTTGCACATGACCTATTTATACTTTTATATGTATATACTTGTGTATCGCCCATTTCATAAAGTCCTCCACTGGACAAAAATCTGACTTGACTTGAGCTGTTCAATCTTCACAGTTCTTTAGCATATGCTAATTGGGGTTTTCAAAAAAATACTCAAATTGCTCACAACTAGGCACACATTTAAAAAATAGTTCAAAACAGGAAGATTCAGCGGGTTGATTGATGAATATCTCAATAATGGTGATAGTAGAAAGTTTCCTTGTGGTTTGAGACGGAAGAAAAGGCACAGATTATTGCATTTTTCCCCACCTCGGAATAGGATCAGTCCTTAAAAACTACATAAAATATTTAAACTATGTAGCAACAGCAATGTGTTGTGCAGGGGTAATGCAATTATTTTTAATATAACCACAACTGGGGCCTGCAAAATCATTAATTTTGACTGAATCTGTCACACAAAAATCATTACAAAGATCTTCAGGCATTTTTTGGTCTTATAGAATAAACTTCCCATCATATACCCCCCCTTCTTTTTTTTTTTTTTTTTTCCTGGAGGATGTTTTGAAATATTACTTTACATGATTCAACAAATCCAAGCTGAATATATTAACCTTTGAAATGAAAACATGGTCAAATTGTGTTAGGGCACAATATGGAGTTATTAGACACTTCTCTCTTGTACTCTTCTTCCTAACCTTTCCTTTCCAGAGTGTAAATGTGAGGACATTTCTAAGCGAGCAGTGAGACACTCCCACAGCCTGAGCAGGGCAACTGCAAGCTTTAGCACCCCTATCCTGCAACCACCAAGTACCTGCAACTTGGGTCAACCTGTACTCCACACACTATAGGTTAGGAAAGTGTCCTAGCAGACTGGGACAGACACACCAGCCAAGATGTGCAGTAAGAGGATCTTCCAGCAAAGCTACTCCCATAAAATTAATCCTTCCTTATTTTTTCAAATCAACACTCCCACAGTCTTAAAAGCTGGGGAGATATCTGAGTCTACTGTTGAAACCTCCCTGGCAATTAGCAAGACACTAAAGTGTTAAAAGACTCTAGTTATTACAGCTGTACACAAATTTTATTGAGTTTAATGGAAATTATACACACATATTGATGAATGAATAGATCATTCTGAATTTACTAGGGCTGTCAAGCATTGTCTGCTAAATGGAATTCATCCTGGACAGAGCTATATTTACAGTATGTGAATGTCAAGAAGAAAAACACAATGTCAGAAAGCTAGAAAGGATAATTAAGAATTTCCAACACTGGCGGGACAAAATGGCATCCGATAAAGTGATCGGCTGGGGCCATGCAAGAAAGTGAGCCAAGCTCAAAAAGAACCTGAAACTTCTGAATTAATATTGAAAAGTAAAACCCATGCTTCTTTATTTGTAGCAAACTACCATTTTAAGATAGTTTTTCCCTTTTACATTTTTGGTTTCCAAGGACCCCTTGCATGGCAGAGCTTTAAAAATTATCCATAGTAGAATTTCCATCAAAGTCTCTAGGATGGTAGGTATGCGGACTTCACATGGGAAAGACACATGCAATGTATTTCAAATTATGACCAAACAAGACATTATGACTACATGCAAAGAATTAAATGCCATACAACGGACAGCCCTATTACTGAGGGAAGTCTTGGGTTTATTAAGAACAACATGGGGTTTTCTACTGGGACTATCTATAAACACAGGTCTTCCTCTGAAGAAGAAAGAGGGCACATGAAAATTGTCATCATCTGCCTGTGAAAAGCTGCAAAGACCTGAAGAAAATATTTATTTTCTAGAAATGTAAGGAAAGAGAGTCTTTCATAACCTTCCTAATGTAGCTAAAAAGGAAGATGAGGATGCATTGACAGAAAAGAGCCATTACCTTCTTCTTGTTTCAAAAATAAAGAATTATAGTTTGAAGTGAATGCATTTTGGCTTGACCATCATTTTGTTGTTGTACTTGTACTAAAACAAACAAGCAAATAGAAAACTGGAAATGCGCATATAGGTAATCATAGGAAAATATGATTCTAGTTCTTTCTTTACATGCTTCATAACAAAGGTGGTTTTAAAAAAAGAATGCTAAACTCTCAAAATGCTCACTATGTCACTATTAAAAGTTATGACCCCAGACTCTCATTCATACAGACACCAAAGAAATAGAAGATGCTCAGAAGTTTTCAGCTTCATGCCCCTACATCTTCTGTAGTCTAAACACGTGCTTAAGACAGCATCTACCTTTAGAAGTTTCTTTTGGGATATCTTGGTCTCTATCAATCTACACTGCATAATGAAAAATGTTGACAATCAAAACAAATAAAAAATCATGCCATATGCCTCAGACATATACTAGACTTGAATCTGCATTTTATAGACGTGCAAATAGAACTGAATTCCATTCTTATTCTGCATCATGACTAAACCAACCAAACAGAAATGGTGGTTACCTGTCAGAAATGCACCTGTTTTACGCTAATCACCAGTCTTATTTTGAGCTTATTTCCGGTTTAATGTTTCTTGAAGAAATGGAAGAATCTGTTTATTTAAAAATATAATTTAATTACTACTTATCCACTTGAACAGTCCAAAATAATTCTCTCCTCCAAGATAAAGCATTCTTCTACACATTCATGTCTTTCTTCTGAGTTTGCCTTCAAACACCACCTTAAGCGTGTTTCCCTCCTCCTCTGATTTAAGCGTCAGCTGTTAATGTATTTGGATGGTTTTTATATTGCAAAACAATTTTGCATTCCTACTACCCCTAAAGTCTATTGATGAAAAAATGAAACAACATTTGAGAATCACTGAGACAAATTATTTTAACATGGTGTCTTTTTTATTAATTTTTTCTTCCAAGCTGGAAATGTTATATCCATGAACATACCTATTTTGAGAAATTGACTGTTTTAGGGAGCTATATGGAGCTCTGTGGCTTCTCCTAATGCAATCAGCCCAACTGAAAGCTCAGCTGGATCTTGTATGTCATGTGCATGAAATATGGAGGATAAGATTTTCTTTGCACAAGAAGTAGAGGATGGAGTCAGTAATAGCCATCTGAATATAGTGGTCATTTGAGGGTTTTGCCAGATTCATCACCTGAGGAGATTGCACTGAAAAACATCTACACAATTTTTAACCCATGGATTAAATCCTTGAAAGACTGACCCCTTGATGAATCTATTTCTATTTCATTCTGGAATAAAGACTAAAGTTTTTGATGCAGTAACCTTAAAAGCTTTCTTTCTCTCAGATTATTTATTATTTTTTTAGATCACATAGGTGCCTTGTCTCTTAGTAATGTTATATATTATTATTATCAGTAGCAGTAATATTTCATATTGACTTTATATTTATATATATTATTTAGATTTTTGCTAAATGGCAAATATATTAAATGACATTTTCTAAATCCTATTCTTGCCTTGTGTGCTTTGGATGCATGAGGTGGAATCTCAGTACTATCAGTAGTTTTGCTATTGAATCAGATGGGAAAAGGACTTTATCCCTTGTATTTGTACCTATGACATCTGAGGAATTCCCATTGGTACAAAGAGACAGACACTGTGGGTCTTATAAGTGTATAAAATAACACTGAAGATGTTAATTATTTTCCAAGCATCTCCATTAAACTTGCATTGTATTTAAGTATCAACCTATACAACAGATTTTACTGAGAATGTGTTTTAAAAATACATTTAAATGTGTGTTTAAAATACTGCACTGAAATAGTCTTTTCTTAATTCAGTTTAGAACACTTCATAGGCAACTCATGGATGGACAGGAGAAGGTCCATGTAAAAAAAAATGCACACAAAGTAAATTATAGTATATTATCAAAAGCTATTGCAATTATGTTGGAAATATTTCTAGTCACCTTTAAAGGAGAAATTGAAATCAATCTGGAACATTTCCTTCTGCTATTTGTGGGGGGAAAAAAGCATCCTTTCACTAATGCACAGCCTGCAAGGTAAATGCCCGAAAAAAGACTGTCAGCTCTTCTTATGCTATCGTTTATGCCTGGATGAGGAGACTCCATGTGACTTGAAGGCTTTTGTAAGACAAGTACATAACAACACGTCGGTGAATACAGTAAATACTTCCACAGCAAAGTAATATTCGGGGAGAATAGATGTATTTTTAGCCATATTTTAATGCAAATTAGCAGCTGGAAACACAGGAAAAAGCCAACATAATCTGACAAGATTTCTTTCTTTAAACTGACATTGATCTACAGCCCTTATCTTGGGAACTTCTTTGGTAAAGGTTTTGGAATAATTCACAACTAGTAGCTTTAAACCACTGCTTTACGTTAAATAATTTGTGCTACCGAGGATATAGCCTCATTATCTACTCAATACATATTTAACAGATTGGAAGAGGTTAGTAGAGTAATGCACTAAAGTTACTGAAGCATTTAAGCATTCTGAGTAAATATATATTTGCCTCCCTGTTATATTGTCCACATCATTCAGTCTCAATTACCACACTAATAAACCATAGTTATCTTCATCTCCTACCACAGATAGCATATGGATACACGACAATAAAAGTACTTTAAAATACTACCGTTTACTCTATCTTACAACATTAGCAGTATCCAGAGTCCTCTTGAGCCATGTTATAAATTCTTTCATACAATTGATTGTGGTAAGGCACTTGGCCTTACAGTTAAACGTGAAGCTCCAGTAATTCTCCATTATGACTCCAGGACTGCTTTTTATTAAGTGTGTACAGCTCACCTAGTGGAGAGCAGGGTGTCAACCATGACTGGAGCTTCTGCATACAACCTGAATATGATCACACTTAAAAGATGAATATGTATTGTTTTGCCTGTCTGCACACCTGCTTGTCAGATAATTTCCTATGCATCTCCTGTGTTTCTTCTTTTTTTCTTTTCTTCTCCCCCCCCCCCCCCTTTCTGCTAGGATTCTAATTTCTAACAAAGACAGCTTGGCATTAAGAACACCAACTGTACGATTACTGGCAATGTGGCAACCTTTTTTTTTTTTTAATTTAAGGCGTTAAGATGAACTTTATGCTAACTTTAGGAAGTCACTTGTTGTGGCTATGCAGGCATAGTAACCACTTGGTTCTCAGCGGAGTTTCTGAGCTGTGCAGGAGCTCCAGCCGAGCCTGACCAGATCAGATCAGCCCACAGCTCACAATGGAGCTACTATATCACATGCCTTGAAGAATGCTCCCATTCACCAGCTGGAGGTTTTCATTAAAGCCCATAACTCTCCTACTACTTTAAACAGAAAAACACACAGTATAGTTTTTTGGCGAACTAAGGAGATTGGGTGCTAACTGGTACGGTGGTCTGAAAAGCCACTATTTATTTTACTGTCATATTGATATAAATTCTATGCTGTAGTAGTTGCATCCTGAAAAAGAGGTGTCTTATTAATTCCTTGTTCAGAGTAGTCCCACCACAGTTATTCTGATCTTCTTTCAAGGGAAGCGGTCAGCAGGCTGCAGTAGCATACAGTTGAACCACACGTGCAGATACATCATCAGTGCACAAACCAATACTGTGAGCACAAATGATTGCTCTTGACGCCTAGGTAGCCATTTTGAAAGTAAGGATGAAACTGAGACTGAAATTACTTCTTTCCATAGAATGAGGAAAGAATTGAGTAGTAGTAAAAGGGGAATGAAATCGAAGTACAACTTGCAGCACTGCACTCTGATCTTTTTTGCCGTTCTTCCTTCTGCACTGACATACCAAAAGCAAACTGGAAGCCTTGATAGGAGGCACGCAATGTGAAGAGCTCTCTGATGTATGAATGCTGCATCTGCGACCACCCTTAATGACATGCAGCCTCTCATTAAATTTGATAGTACAGAGGCCTTTCATAAAGACCACTTCAGCTTAATTTGTAAGGAGCCATGTTCTGGTTTTAACATCTCTAGATCTTAATCTGTACATTTCAAAACAGACTGGGTTTATAGACTGGAGCTAGAAAACATCTAATCAAAGACGTGATTTTAAAATCTTTTCTGCAATCAATAGCTCAACGCACTGAACTACAACAGAAGGAGAAGTGCAGCTAGACTGTCGGTACATGCGTGAAACTGAGAGAGATGATAATAACCTTCTACGTGATGACTCTTGCAACAACCACCACAATGCACTCTGAGTTTGCCATCCACTCTGGTGTCACATGAAAAAAACTTTTTGTTCGTGTTTCCTCTAGTTTGGAGAATAGAAAGCTCCCTAACCGAGGAATGAGGGTTCTAAAAAAGTTCAAAAAGCGGTGTGAAACAAGAGACCACAGTACTGTGAAGGAGCCTGTGGGTAAGCTGCCCTATTTACATTTAAGGGATTCAGTACCAGCATACCACATAGTTCTATTATCTCTTGGAGAGCAGAATATATATGTGTATGTATCACCCCCCCCCACTAACAAATACATAATGTTATTTATGTATTTAGTAAATCATGTACATATAAAGTAAAATACAAATATCTATTGTAGAACAACAAGCTTATTATTAAAATACATTCTGGATAATCTTCAACCATAAGAAAATAAGATGGGAAGTGGCCACCCAAGTCATATCAGTTGCCCAGATTTATCTTCCAAGATAAAGTCCCTTTTCCTTTCAAGCACAAATCCTTTTTTCAATATTTATGAAACACAGGGTGACTTGGAGATACTTTCTGTGAGGTATGGTCACATAAAAATCACTTAGTTTTCAGACCCTATTCAGCTTTTTTGAAAGTACAGACATGAAAAAATAAATGTATTTCATAAAAGACTTACACTTCTTGAGCTTATCTCATTTTTTAATTAAAACTTATAAAGACGTCACATTAGGTAGACCAAAGTCCTACTACTACAATAGCGCACCAGTTTTTAGCTATAAATGCATTGGTAATAAAAAGTGTTTAGACTACTATATGTTACTGCAATTTGGCATGTAATGAATGAACAATAATTTATTCTCCACAGCACCTAGGGATTTCAAAGCATCATACAAATGTTGAATTAAGCTTCCCAACAAGGTAAGTAAATATTATATCCATGTACAGAACAAGCACAGCAATCTATGCACAGTGTCCAAATCACCCATATCCCAACCACTGTAAACAAGATCCAGTGGCTCTGAGACCAAAATTGAGGTTTTAAAGCCAGATGGGCAGACCAGCAAAAGCTATGCCTCTTGCCCTATAGGGCAAGTTGCCCTATCAGGGCAAGTGAACTGAAAGTGCTCCATTAGTACTTTGATGGAGATAGCAGAGAGTACGAGAGATTTAATCATCAGTAACGCAGTCTAAGAGTAAAAGGCAAAAGAACCTAAGTGAAAAGTACTTTAAAAGGAATCAAAGGAACATGATGACTGTAACTAACAAGCTAATGCCTTTTGCTACCCATAAAGAAAATATGATAGACCTATAGGTGAACTAGATGAAACTAGTAGTAGAGATGTTCATAATTTACAGAGTACACACAGTTTTGTCGTGCATCATTCAAAAGTGATACAGTGCTACCTTGTAGAAATTTCTGCATTTTGTAGAAATGATTCGAGTGCAGAGAAGTATCTAACAGCACCACTTGTCACTTTTGAACAGTGAAAGATCTTCAGTATCCCAGTCAAAAACCCTGAAATGTGTTGAAGTCTATATGGCTGTACTCTGTGCAAAAGGAAGACGAAGAGCAGGCTATTTTATTTCCACTTTAAAAAGACCTTGAATCTCTCTGGTAAACGTTGAGAACTGAAAAGAATGCAATCGCTTTAAGAACCAAAAGGAATGCAATCTAATTACAAGTGCTACTGTGATAAAAGCACTGAGTCCTACTGTGTTTCCAACTTCATGATGAAGTAAGGTCTCATTGTTCTACCCACGGACATGCCTGCAAACGTGGGAGAACTTTAGATGCAAACGAAAAACTGAAAGACTATTCTCTGCTCACCCATCAAACAGCAGCTGGTGATTTAGTTGCTTGCCACTTCTACCTCTAGTGAAGACCACTCTGTACAAGAGTTGTAGGATATGTCAATACCAGTCTGAAAAGCTGTAAATACAGCATCATAACCTGTTTTCTAGGTACTCTCCATCCACATGGCTGCTTTTCCATCAGTGTGTGGACTGCCTGCTTAGAGGTTGTCTGGCAAAATGTTAACCCACTGGGCATATACAGGCACAGAAGATACCATCAGCTCCTGGACATGTCTCAGTCACACTTCTTGCAAACCAACTATCTGCAAGACTGGCAGGTCTGATGATGTAGGTGGCTATAGAAGCACTTATAGCATTTATAGACACACTCACAGGGATATTTTGACAACTCAGATTGAAAAATCTGTTCTCGCCAGAAAAAGTGCATCTTTTGTTCATTAGTCTTCTGTTCAGCTCAGTTGACCTTGGGTTTATTTCAAACATCGATTGCTGTAACGTTCGCCCTGCTGCTCAGTTAGAAGTCTATGGGATTCCAACAAATAAACGGTTGGAAGAAAAAAAAAGGGTAACATCTTTCTCCCTCACAAATCAAGGAAGGATTCAGCTGAATATAGTTATCTAACTTTTAACTTGTCGCTTTTGTCTCCCTTTACAGTTGACAGAGAGCTAGCTGGGGTTGTCAGTGTCATCTAGAATAAGGTTCATGTTACAGGAAACTAGAAGTTTGCACATGATCAGATGAGTCAAGCACCACTAAAGTGCCAATTTCCTTTCCTTCAACTACAAGAAGATCCTTGAGTACCTGACACAGTTGTAGACATTGAAACATGGGCAAGATGAAGCCTGCCTTAGAACAGAGATTCTGCTGTCCTTCCACAGAGTCTGCTTCACCCCTGTGTCTACTCATATAGACTGTGCTGGCTTTGTCATGTTCAAGACATAAGAATAACCACACTGAGAATTGTCAAATCACATTGGGAATTGTGAAGCATTTTGCTATACAAGATGCTTCAAGTGCCTTTTCCTTGTAAGCATGGTCCAGATTTGAAATTTGCTAGTTAACACCAAGCCTAAATTTTCATAGTTAGCCAGAAATGACAACAACAATAATAATAACAAATTAAAAAAGGAAAAAAACCCCAACCACAAAACAAAGAAAACATCAAAAAATAAATAAAAGATAGGAAGAAAGAATTGGATAATCAGACAAATCAAAGAAAATATTGCATTTAGCAGTAAAAATAGTAAGTTTTGCAGCTCATACAAGAAACTAAAGGAGGGAGGTAGTTGTGCTGGGTTTTTTTCTTTGTTTTTCTGTCCAGCTGTTTCTCTTTTTTATCATAGAAGGTGTGGAATTTCTTATTGACTCTAATCATAATGACAGCAATTTAAGAACCATCAAAGTACAGTGATTCCCTTTAAATTCATGCAAATAGTGGGCGGACAAAAGCATTCATCTAGTCATGCTGATATGGATAAATTCCATCCATACTAGCAGATTTTTCATTGGAAGAAAACCTTGCAAATTATCTGAACAAACAAAAAAAAGACAAAAAAGTCTTTTTTTTTAAAAAAAGAAAAACATGTTTTCAAGCAGATTCTATGTGCATTGCGGTAAGTTTTTGAGAAAAGTTTAATTGTAATGTCTATTTTGCTTCCAAAATTGAAACAAAAGAGAAATTCCTCTGTCCTTGCCTATGCTTTCAGAAAATCAAATGTTGTGCTATACCAATCTATGTGCCAGGCTACTCATCTGTCTCTCCTCATCTTCTAACATTTCCATTTATTTTATCAGCTCTCAGAGTAAAACATAAAAGAACTGGAGGTGCTGGATCTTTGGCACTGAGTGTTGAACAACAAGAAATACAGATTTTTGTTACCCTAACAAGACCCTAAAGTCAACCCGTCCCTGCTGTACCAACAGTTACAGATCAGAACGATTTACTTTTTCCCCCCATCATGGATGCACAGTAATCCCTTCCTTTGCTTTCTGGTGACAGGATACATACACTCAGTCACTGCTCCTTCTCCAGCCTGTGCAACAGAATAATAATTAAAAACTTATATGTGCATGTAAGTACTGCTCATGGTATTTCCCAATTAGTTTGAGAGCTGGGAAAGGTGTTCGATACATACTCTCTGTTATACCAAAACAAAATCATAGCTCCTCACTTATGCTGAGTCAGCACTCGCTGTATGAGAGAGCATTTGGACCATTTTGCCTTTCATAGCCTTCGCTGCCTTTCTTTTATTGTCAATGACCAAATCCCTCACTGGCTTCATGGTGAGCTGGAATGAGTCTATGATCCTGTTGAGTTTATATTGTCTTGTTTGTATCTAACTGACATATTTTGTGATAGCACTGGGGAAAACTCTCAATGATAACTGGTTGTCCAGTTTATCTGGAAAACACACATTTCTTACTTGGCCAGTTATATCTTAACATGAAGCATGATTACTGAATGAGAAACGTTCTTCATGGATCTGTCTTGAAAAAAATCCTGCAAAACCGGATACAGCAGAAGCATTTCTTTATCAAATCAAAGACCAGAAGAGGTTTCCTGATCTATCAATTTCAACCTCTTATGATTTCAAGAATTACACCTTAAAATCTGTCAAGTTTTTCAATATTTTTCTTTTGAAAAATTGTATCAGAACATTTTAATGGTCAAGAACCTTCTTTTAATTTCTAGCCAAAATATATTTATGGTTGCCTTATATCCATTTGCTTATGTGCCAACATTGCCCCTTATCTTGAAATTATTCTTGAGTTCCAGTCAGATTAAAAACATGAGAAAGTGTTGAACGTTAAAATGCATGGTTGAAAGCTGGGGAAAAAAAAGAAATGGGCTTAAATCAACCCATTAATAATAAAGCCATAGGCCTCCTTTCAATCACATCAGGGGAAAATGGGAGGTGGGGTTTTTTACTGTATTTTTTTAACCCTAAAAATGTCAAACAGTAAGAATGCATTTCAATTCAAGAAACACAACAGGATGTACACTTGTAGAAAGGTGGAACAACACTTACACAGAAAACTCTTCTTATCCTTCTGGTAATCAAGACAAGCTGGTTTAACTAGTCACATGTCCTACTCATCTTCATCAGAAACTGCCACTTTCTAGATCATTTGCTTTTGTGTAAAATATCATGCTTAGAGGAAGATGCTTCAGCTGCGTATTTCACATGAGACCTATGCAAGCTTCCAGTTCAGCAAAGTTCTTACACATGTGCTTTCTCAAACATTTCAGTCCACCTTGTCAGGATATCCAATATACATGTCTGTGACTACTATTCATTTCAGAGGAAGCCTTGTATCAGTTAAGGCATAATTAAAACAATAGGATCTGACTTGAATTTATTTGGAAGCCAAAATTTTTTAATTTTCAAGTGTCAGAGTAAAAAACTGTAGACATAGTATTTATGTTTCCTGCCCTTTCAGGATTTATTAGTTCATGTAGGTGACATAACACTTGGAATAAAGGAGAAATTACTCCTCTGACTCAACTGGTCACTGGTGATATTCACCTTATATACATGTCAGCTAAGGCCTATGGATAACAGAAATTCAATTTATACCTGGAAAGACGGATATGAATGTAAAACTTTATGGAAACGCTATAATAGATCTTCATAGTCAATTCAGTACTTAATTTTTTTCTGGAGCTTGTCTAACTGTACAAGAGTGTGAACCTTCCACATAAAAGTCTCTTGAATTACTCTAAGTACCTCCGTTTTCCCTGAAAACCAGAACCAAATTTTTTGTGACATATTCTTGCCAAAAATACTTTCGTCCATTTCTGTCACAGAGGTATGAAGGATTGCAGCCTCATTTTACAAATGTCACTGGGGAAAATATCTGTAAAGTATTTATTTATGCACTAAATGACAATTTCTATTTCACTTGCAGAATTATTATTTTTGTGTTGCCAATGTATGCAGAATTTGGTACATTAGGAGAACAGAATCTGCTCTCATGCCTCTTCTCTTTTTCTGCTATATTACATATATTTTATTAATGCATTAAAATACCCATATTAATTGTGTATGTTCTGTGTAACCACAGATTAGGGGACAGGCTGACTTGCTTTGGTTATTGAATTCACTCTGTATCACAACTCTGTCCAGTGGGGTCTGCCTCTTTTATGACAGTGACAGAAATAATCACACAACTTTGTTGTGTCTTCAGTCTTGAATTAAAAAAACCCACATGGTTTCCCCTCACTAGAAAAATGATAATATTAAAGAAGTGTATGCTATCCACATACTGTAATATTTTGTATGTCTCTTAGATGCACCAGTTTGTCCATTTGTCGTCACTACTAACAGTATAAACTATGGGCAGCAAAACGTATAATACATCTCGCTATAGAACTAGGTACCCGAATAGGACCAAGCAGCCTTTAGCGAGGAACTCGATATTCGTGTCAGTTTAGGACTGGCTGGAGTACAGCATACTCCTGAAAACTATCCAAAGCCTGTTCAAAATGATGTCCAACAATTCCCTGTCCCCAAAAGGATCTCTGTTTTGCCATGGTTCACTAGAGCACAAAAAAATGCAAACCAAAACAAATGAACCCCATAACTGAAATGGCTTTAATAGATTAGGTGTTCTATCACATCAAGCTGCTCATGACCAAAGATTTCACCAGACAGAAGTTCAAGCATTTGAGAAGTCGGATTTGGTTTATCCCAAAAGCCTGTGTATACTGTACATATGGAATGTAAAGAATGTTAACAATTTTCCTTCTGTCCAATGGTAAATAAATACCTATTTCCCCCTAATTTACTGGTCACCAAAACCTACTGAGTAGTAAATGAATGGGGAAAAAGTATGCCAGAAAGACACCATGCATTCTTTAGACACCAGTGATGAACATTTCCAGTGCAAATCTGTTGTCATAGCCTTAAAATTCTCATCAGACAATGACATGCTGTATATGAACAAGCTTCTGACTGTATAACATAATTGAGGAAATTAAATAACTTCCTACTCTGCTCAGAAGTACATTACAATTCAAAAATTATGTATAGCTATTATCACATGAAAAATGTTAAAAGTGTTATGTTTTACATTACAAAAGCAAAATTTAGCTAGTTGATCACTAAAACTTTTAAAACTACAGTTTCCACAACACACTTACTTCTGTTCTAGCCATCCTTACTTACACAAGTGTTTCTTGACATAAATTAAAAAAAAAAAAATAGTTCTAGAACCACGTTGGTAAATTCTTGTGAGATGTTGATTCTCCTGATTCCTAGTGTAAGTCAACTGCTCTCAGTGAAGTTCCTCTCAAATTGTACAGGTAAAAGAAGACTCAAATGTTACTGTTATTCATCTTGTGTATGATTTATAAAACACGTGCATACCTTTTGCCTGCTTGCTTTCAGGTGGACAGATATATTGTTAAACTCTATTACAATGAAACGATAAAATTTTATGTATCCCCTTTAAGACATCCCTATGTCCACATTTTGAAATGAATGTTGTGAGTTTTCCTTTTGTCTACTTCTCCCCTTTTTTTGCATCCCAAACATTAAATCACATGCAACGTATCCTAGTTTTTTTTTTTTTTCCTTATTTCAACAGTCAACTTACTGAGACAAAAAACTTGTACAGAAAGGCACTCAGAACAGTGGGTAGAGTATCAATGGAACAACAATAAAAAAAGTCTGAAATATCTACTAATTCGTAGTCCAGAATAATCTGGATGCAAGAGTGCTGGAAAGTATTTCCTTCTTTTTATGTTAAGAGTATTCAGTAACAGATTTTGTCACCCAGTCCTATGAGGCATGTATAACACCTTCAAGCAACACTGCTGACTTCAGTCAGTCCATGAAGATGGTCCTGACTGTGAATAAGAGTATTGGCATCTGATCTCAACAAGTAGAGAATGTAATTCTCCATGAGAGATGGTTCATTTTCCTCTTATAAAAAATAATTCAAAATTAATCAATTTCAGTAGGGAAAATTATAATCTAGCTTGCATTATTAACAAGTTTGCTGAGAAAGAAAGGCAATAAAAATATGCTGCTGATGAAATTTTTAGATCTTCAAATGTAATTCTTCAGTTCTTTGTCGCTACTTCAACACACAGTAGCGGTGAGAGTTGTTCTGTCAGGATAAGCATTGGGACTTAGTAAGAATGCATAGACAGCCACTTTATTTATGTAGGAAACTCATTGCTACATCAAAGAAGGTACATAACATTATGGCACTATGGAATCAAAATGTTCGACATAGTCTCTACCCATTGTAGCAATATTTCCTCTAAGGCTATTAAAGCACCAAAGAACTAAATACTAAATACTAAAATTGCAAAGATTGACCACCAGGTGGCATGTGAGCCATATAGTGTTATGAGTAGGAATACTGTAAATGCACACAATTTTGTCTTGCGCAAGACAGTGAACCTATCTGATTGGTCTGGGGCCAAATAAACAGCTGTAATTATCCAGAGTAATTCACATGCAGTATTTATTTTCTGGTAAGGACTACTTTCATTAATTAAGCTCCCTAAAAGTGTCCAAAGATAAGTAAAGCTCCTTACCAAACTATTGGTAAGGTTTGAGCATTAAATGTTACTTAGATGTTTTTTTCTTTGTGATAATTTCCATTCTTGGCAGTATCATATCCATCAGAGCTTTTACAGTTGAACAAGTAGAGCTGTAAGGAAAGAGAGGTTTGGCAAATGCAGACAGTCAAAGCACAGAAAGCAAAGCTTCCTACGTGCTCTATAGCTCAGATCATAACTGATTATAAATTGATAATCACAAATTGATAGAAGATATCCCTGGCTTTACCTACTCCAATCAAGACGGAAAGGACTAATTCCTTCTCACAGTCATAATTATCTCACAGTCTTTATTACACAGGTATATAGTTGCATACACTGTTCTCTGGAGATCTGTAGCCATTAAAAAACAACAGGAGAAAATCTTAAGGTAATTATTGCTTGCTATTACTGTGTAGCAATGGGAAGGAAAAAGAAGAGCGAGAACTGTGCCCATAGCCAGTTTGCTATAAGCCACCAGAAGTATTTCAAAGGCATTCAAGAAGTTCGTTACTACGATAGTAGTCTTCAACCCTCCCTAGCACTGCAGAGCCTTTCTATGTATATTTTGAAAATTTCCAATGGATTAATTAATGGTTTACTGGCTTTGGCTCTGAGATGAGGGCAAATTGTTTCCCTTGCCACACTTGAGCTTCTTCATCAACAAAATCACTTGGGATTCCTACTGCCCTCCATTGTGAAACTCTGAACTCAGTAGTAAGCAGTTCTAATAAGTAGTACTATAATTAGTCCAGATAGAGCAATTTTTTCTATGGATTAAATACTGCCAATTCCAATTACCATTTAGAAAGTTCTCTGTCTATTTATACAGGTCTTGTTTCTATCATACTGGAAACCCATCAGCCCAAACAGGGTAATGAGGTTAAACCCACAGCTGGAGATGGATTAATGTCATTAATATTTATCATTTATTATTTTACTGTTTTCTAGGTATAGTTAGTAAACACAAGAAATGTAGATAACATTTTATACATGATAGTATTGTAATGATTATTAATAAGCCTGAAGATGATGATGATTGTTATTGTTGGTTTTGTTATTATTATTATTAATTATTATTATTGCATATGTATTTCTGCCTTTGCATTATTCAGCTGTGGAGGATCTTGGACAGTTGATATTGCTGACATGGTTTTCTCCCCTGTCATCTCTGTACTTCTCCCTATCATTTTCATGATTTCTGCTGATTTTCGTTTTTTTTTTCTGTCTGCTTCCAAGTTATTTCTGTAAACTTCCATGTCAGAAATGTGCAGTCTTACTGTATTCTTTAACATATATATGAAAGAATCTCTACCAAAGACATCTTCTCACTGATAGTAAGGTTCACCCAGCTAAGAAATCTCATTGTTCTTCATCAATCCTCTACAAAACAGTTTCAAGCCACTACTGGTAACAAAAAATTAACAGAGATCACGGGCTGATATTTTTGCAATCAAATTCATGCAAAGTTTCTGTTTTTTCCAAGGAAAGCCAATGTGCTTTTGAATTATTGGACTTTCTGAAATTATATAGTCTGAAATAAATAACAGAAAATAACCACTAAAACTGCAGAAAAGGAGAAATTGCTTTTTTTTGCACTACTATTGTTGCAACATTTGTTTAGTTAGCCAAGACCACCATAGCCTCACTCTTGTGTAAAACATTGCGTAACTGACAGTTCTATCTGCCCTATAAAGGGGCATTAAAGTCACATTTGAAATCTTAGAGCCTACTTGAAAATCAGTTTTGCATTCTCTCTTTCCCTTAGCTCAAATAATATAATGAAACCTAATCTTCAATTACAAGAATGAGTGAGGGAGTTTCCTACAGTGACTCAGCCCTTCACAAGCTGTTATTCTCAGGCCTATTTTTGCTTTTGTCTCTTTGAATTTAAGCAAAGATAGTAAATATCCTTGCAAAAAAAGTTATGAATATTTCCACATTTCTTGATGAGTCTCAGTTTCTTCTTCCACACTTCTGTTGCCTCCTGTTTTAGCCTATGATGAAAACAACATTAAGAAAACCCATAAACTTACTGATTCATTTGGGGTGACTGACAAGTAATATAACTCAGCAATATTATACCACTGACACTTCAAAGGTGACTGTTAGCTATTCTCAGCTGCCCGTCTCAGTATCACTGTGTTTTTACAAGAGAAAATCATCCAAATCTACTCTTCCTAATGTGAGCAGGTTAAAAAAATACGCAATCAAAATAAGAAGTCCAGTTAGTTTTCAAAAATGACTAGACATGTTCTTCTTCAGTCTGTATAAGTGAAAATGATACGCTGAAAACTGTGACCCTACTCTTTCTGTGGTTTCCATCATTTGTAAACTGGCTACATTAGCTTTCCCTCAGGAATAAGAGTTATGGGCTCTTTTGGAAATACCAAATACTGAGTATCAGTCTTACTAAGAAGACTAATGCTTGTCACATTATTTCAAAAGAAAAAAAAAAAAAAACAAAAAAACACTCCAATTCATTTTCTCATCAGGAGAAAGACAGGTGTTACTTTAAAAAAAAATGAAAAGAAAGAAGAAAAGCTGTAGTAAAACACAAGCAGAACTCTGATGGCCAGCACAGTTTTTTTCTACATTTTTTTCACTCTTTTCCATTCACTTCCTCTTCATCCTCACCCTAATGCTACTCGTCAAGAGCACGGATGTTCAGATATTGTGGATTCCAAGGAAGAAATTTTTGCTTGGGACCACAGAATGTGCAATGCTCCTGAACTCTCAAAAACAGAGAAAAGTAAAATCTTTGCGTTTACTCTACACTAGGGATACTTCAAGGAAAGAGATCTCTATTACTTAAGTTAGAGGTTTACAAAAGCACAGAAGGCAGTCAAGAGTCCCAATGCTACTAATTATCAAATGAATGAGAGGGTTGTTGGGTTTTTTTAAAGCACAAACATAAATCATAACTTTTTTTCTCAGCTACAGAAGGAACAAAATAATGGGAGAAGAGGAGGATGTTAAGCAGGAGTTAAAGCTGATGGAATTCCAAGAGGTCTACACACACTTAGTCATTTATTTTTCAAACACAACTCTGTCACACTCCAAGTTCGGCACATTGTGCCTAGGGTGGGCCAGATGGCTTTTCTAAGGAACTGCATATGTAGCAAGATCTAGCTATGTGCTGAAATGATGTTGAAGCCAAAGCACCAAATTTTACATTGGGTGCAATCACAAAACAAATCAATATTAAAGAAAAGGAATTTATTGCTTTGATTCCAAACGGAATAAAAAGAAGCCAGAAAAGAAACAAAGGCAGTTTTGTGTCAAGATGAGAACAATCTACCCAACAGAATGAAAATAAGCTCAACACACAGCTCTCGGGGTTCTAAACATGAATACGATGGTCCTAAGGAACACCACCTCCCCCCAGCCTTTTTTTTTCCTTTTCCACAAAGTGCTTGGGCTTGCCAATTTCAAGAAGATTTCAGGGGCTAGTGTACACTGGAAATGCCAGACAGATAACAGTATCTTGCTTTCTTGCTTTTTTTAAATCATCTGGAAAAGGAACAATCAAGATTTTTTATTCGGGTGAACAATTAATTTCCATGTGTATGTGGCACACTCTGTGCGTGATACACATGAACTCTTCCAGAGCTCCATGGGAAACTGCTGGCCTGGTGCCTCTGAAGGCTAAACTATAATACATCCCAGCTGTGGGCAAACAAATAGCTTTGGCACTTAACAAAATGGTTTCTTTTGATGGAAAATTTATTATTGTCTTTTCTGTTAAGCACAACAAAAAGTTATAATGAGGAGCAATGAACAAAATATTAATTAGAAAATGCTGCATTGATACAACATATTCAAAGGAAATATTACTCAACAGCAGCAATCTTTTCATCTGGTTATGAAAAAATCAATTAGGTATTAATATGAAACAGAGAAGGAAAATAATGTCATTAATATAAAAAAAAAAATCAAGCACATTGGTCAAATCCTGAAAAGTGAGGGGAAACTGGCTGTAATTTCCTCCCATATGCCCCAAAACCATCTGGAATAAGTGTTAAAATTCCTCCGTAGCTTTGGCATTGCAGTTGTGGAGATGAATTCTTAGATGATAGCACAACTCTTAGCTGAGTTGTGCTCTATGCTGCAAGTTTCTCCTTCCTTAAAACGGGAAATGTTCACAACTGGGGCCTACAGGATAACCCTCTAACAGGATTCATAGCACTGAAAGCTAGTTCCTGCCTGCAGGTGAGGAGTAGAAAGCCCAGAAAGCTTGTTTCTTTTCTTTTCTTTTCCACAGGTAGAACAAAGGCATCTGGAACAAGCCCAGCTCTTCTCTGGGTGAGATGTACTTTTCCAGTGAACAGTTCCTGCAAAGCCTTCTATACCAAATACCAAAAAGCCAAATACCAAAATTATTTTGTGGAATTTGGAATGGAACAGCCAAACATGGGTGGTTGTATGCCTTGGCTAGGTACCATCTTCTTGCAACAGTACCTCATGGCATCAATTTAAACATGATAAGAGAGGGCCCATAGAGTTCCCTTAATGACTCTGAATTCCATATACATGTAAAAAATATGCATATGCTCTTTGTTTAATGAACACATTCAGTAGAATTCTATGCATATCTAAGCATTAAGTTCAGCCTGTATGTTCACCTTTTGCAGAATCAGGACTATAGCTTTCTAAATCTCAGGAAGAAAATACAGCAATAAATTGTTTATTGCAACATACAGGGGACTAGAGACTAATTTCAATAGATTTAATTAAAAAATCTAAGAAAGATTCATGTGTAGAATTTTCATATGGACTGTTTAAGTAGAATGAACAAACTTGGCATAGGTAATGAAAATGTAAATCATTTATCATATATTCTGGACACATAAAGAGATGTACTTTGATACTTACCAAAAGTTAGAGAAAAAAGTTAACAACCACTAAGTGGCACATGGTTAAAGAGATAGCTTATGACAGTATAGTTTCTTAAAAGAAAGCCTTGCAGAAACACTGCAGAGAGAGCCGGAGGCCAAAATGGCACATTTCTAGTGTCACTCTTACAATACCTAAACCAGCTTAATTAGTGATGCACAGTAATTGCTGTTTAAAGAGTGACATTACATTGTCTGTAAAATACATTAGTAAATTGCAGAGAAGATTAAATGAAAGTAATTGCATCTTAAATGTATATATCTACTTTTTGAGTATTGTAATTCTAGATAGTATGCTATGGAATGGAATGGAATGGAATGGAGTGGAGTGGAGTGGAGTGGAATGGAGTGGAGTGGAGTGGAATGGAATGGAATGGAATGGAATGGAGTAGAATTTGAGCCAATAGAATCCTGGAAATACGCTCAAAAAAGCTATCAAGGTTGAAGGCAAAAGTAGGAAAAGAGCTACTGAAGTGCAGGGAAAAATATGGTGAAGAAGACACAACAATTCAGGACTTCTTTCCAAGAAGACAGCCTCACCATAAACAGTGTACTAGCAAATGTCCCTTGGTGGATTGGTAAGGAATGGCGAGGAAATCCTGCATGCTCTCTGTGTCTCTGCAATGTTCATGCAAAGGGAAACAAAAGCCATTCTTACACCTCTGTCACCCCCGCAACCAAAGGAATGTATATGGTATAAATGCCCTTATTTACGCAGTCTGAATGTACACATGAATTTTGGCACCAACCATGACAAAAGCAGTACCTTCCTTACTCTTTCAGGATTCCCAATATTAAATCCTAAAGGAAAAAGAGACTTTCCAGAGGGTTAGATAAGATCTGAACATGTTCCCACAAAGTGAGGTAGGCAAATAACTCTCAGAAGGTTAAAGTTACAAATGAGCTCTGAAAGTTTTACTCCAGGGCTGAAGCATGTTCTGTATCCCATATAAACGTGGTCAATAGGTGTCTTTAACAGAGGAGCTGCACACCTTGGTTTCCGTGGGACAAAGGAATGTGACAGTGATAGCAGCAATAGGCTATTTTCCCAGTTTGGAAGAGTCGTTTTTTGTCTGCCTGTGTTTTGGGTACAGGTCCAAATGTTCTAGGTCTAAAAATGACCAACCTTTCCACCACACCAGTGTAACCTCAGCTCACTTGTTTTTCAAAGCCTGCCTTATTTTCATGGTGGTCTGTTGGCACCATCCATCCCAACCTATGGCTCTGGTTACACAGTGTTTAACACACCCCAGGATGCGGTTTGCCCTCTCGACTGACAGGACACACTGCTGACTCCTGTTGAGCCTCCTGTCAAGTGGCACCCCCAGACTCCTTTCTGCAGGGCTGCTCTCCAGCCACTCCTCTCCCAGTTCAGAGCTGTGTCTGGCATTACTCTGTCCCAGGGACAGAATACAGCATTTGCTGTTGTTCAGTTTCATGCCATTGATGATTGCTCAATGCTCCAATCTATCCAGATCCCTCTGCAAGGCCTCTTGTCCCTTGGGAGAATCAACAGCACTTCCCAGTCTAGTATTGTCAGCAGACTTACTAACCACGCATTGAACTCCTGCATCCAGATCACTGATACAAATATTGAACAGAACTTGCCCTAGAATTGAGTCCTGAGGAACAACACCAGTGACCAGTCACCAGCCAGATGTAGCCTTGCTCACTACAACCTTTTGACTCCTGCCATTCAGGCAGTTCTCCAGCCAGCACACCATGAACCTGCTCATACCACAGTTGAACATCTCATCCAGAAGGAAGCTGGGAGGGACAGTACAAAAAGCCTTAATAAAATCCAGAAAAACTACATCGACCACCTTCCCTTCATCCATTAGGCAGGTGATCTTATCATAGAAGGATATCAAATCAGAGAGGACTTTTCATAGAATCAGAGTCATGGAATCATAGAATGGTTTGGACTGGAAGGGACCTTTAAAGGTCATCTAGTCCAACCCTTCTGCAATAAACAGGGACACCCTCAACTAGATCAGGTTGCTCAGAGCCCAGTCCAACCTGATCTTGAATGTTAACAGGGATGGGGCTTCTACAGCCTCTCTGGGCAACATGTTCCTGTGTTTCACCACCCTCATTGTAAAAAACTTCTTCCTTATACCTAGTCTAAATATTCCCTCTTTTAGTTTAAAACCGTTATCCCTTGTCCTATTGCTACAGGTCCCATCTTTCTTATAAGACGTTTTTAAGTATTGAAAGGCCACAAAAAGGTGTCCCCGGAGCCTTCTCTTCTCCAGGACGAACAACCCCAACTCTCTCAGCCCTTTCTCATAGGAGAGGTATTCCAGCCCTCTGATCATCTTTGTGACCCTCTTCTGGACCTGTTCCAACAGGTCCATAACTGTCCTGTACTGAGGACTCCAGAGCTGAAGGCAGTACTCCAGGTGGGGTCTTACTGGGGTGGAGTAGAGGAGCAGTATCATCTCACTCAACCTGCTGGCCGTGCTTCTTTTGATGCAGCCCAGGATACTGTCGGCCTTCTGGGCTGCAAGCACACATTGCTGGCTCATGTCCAGCTTTTCATCCACCAGTACCCATAAGTCCGTCTCCGCAGAGCTGCTCTCAATCCCTTCATTCCCCA